>JAHKKF010518142.1:0-53242 GCA_019740295.1 Labeo calbasu
ATATCTTACTGTTCAAAAACTTTTTACTGGTAGTGTAAGAATATTATTATTATTATGATTATTATTAATAATATTTAAATATTGTATTAAAAAGCTCGTTTAAGCCTATTTAGGTAAAGTCGGCCATTATTATTTTATTTGTTTCTTTAATTTTTTAATGCATTGTTTTACATTCGACGTTTCACAGCTCAAGGCAGTAATAATAAAATTAGCTTTATTGTATGATATTGCCAGCTCACTACGAAAAACTTTCTGAACAGTCTTCCTTTAGGAAAAGAGGGTGGGATCAAAGGATAAGGGAAGCTCGTTTTAGAAGGCTGGGCAAATAGCTGGAATTCCGTTTCCGTTCCTGTTCCTGGGATTTTACTCACTCCCTCAGCGGGGGAAATCATATATTATTTACACTTTTCTGTCCCTGGTTGTTTGTTTGAACCGATGGCGTCTTCCCCGCAGAAATCTCCGTCCTCTCCCAAGTCGCCAACTCCAAAGTCTCCGTCCTCCAGAAAGAAAGATGACTCATTTCTGGGGAAACTTGGTGGGACCCTGGCCAGGAGAAAAAAGGCAAAAGAAGGTAGCGATTGAGCTTAAACACATTATTATTCAAGTTCTGAACATTAAACAAGCTAACTAATCGTGACAGTTTTGCTTCCTCAAGTTACTACATAACTTCTTCAGAAGTCGGAATAATTCCCTCTTCCAACTGTACGGACACAGGAATACGTTTGCTAACACTATCAGCATCTCTATTTCCTGTATATACTTCAAAACCCGAAAAAGTTTTGTTTTGTGATGTTTACACTCCAAAGTTTGTGCCCCTTTCTAACGATGTTCGATTCGCGGGCGAATTGTTTTTTTGAGTCGGATCTTTTTAATGAATCACTTTACAAAATCGTTCTGAGAGACGCGTTCATGAATCAAATTGAATCGGCCCTTGCGTTTCTCTAACTCAATTGAGTCGATTCAATTGAATCAAGAACCGTCTCTTTTGAACATATCCATCTCGTAATGCTTAAAAAAGCGAAGAGTTAACTGATGTGACACGAGGCTAAAATAAAATTTGAAAAACAAATGTTAGAAATAAAACTTACAGTAATATATCGCAATGTTCATCGGACTCTAATTCTTTCCCTTATTAAAGGGATAGTTCACCCTAAATGAAAATTCTGTCAACGTTTACGCAACGTCAAGTTGTTCTAAACCTGAGTTGCTTTTTTTATTTTTGAGCACAAAATAAGATATTTTGAATAATGTTGGTAAACAAACAGTTGACCGTGACTTTTGAACTCGACTGACATCAAAACACATCACAACTATGAATAGAGGGTTTGCACTTACCTCACGGTTTGGTCAGTTACCCGGATGCGCGGCAATACTGGCAAAACTCGGATGTAAACAACAGCATGGATTGCACTATTAATGTACTACTGAATACGTTTTTCTGCTACTTTATGCTGTCTAAACCTTAGGAAAAAACGTGGAAGCTGCTAAATCATACAGAGAAGGATTTAGTAAGCAGAAAAGGGTGCAATATTTTAAACTAAAGTAGCTTAATAAGTGATAAAGGTGGTATTAAAGTTAATAGGTGGTAAAGATATGTATAAGCAGTATTAATTAACATATTAGCCTAATATTTCACCTACCTGGCCAAAAATGATAAGAACAAACATGGATATTGTCAAGATTCTTGCTCTGGAAATCCTGGTTCAGTTTGGCCAACCACAAACGCCTTTTGTTTCTCAGTTTTTTGCACTTTTCTCCTTCATTTGTTATAACTTTTGGCAGCAATAATCCGCAAAATATGCAAATTTAATTTGGTTCAGTGGCATTGTTTACATTAAGTGGTCATAAAAAAAACTCTATAGCGGTTCAGTTAAGATTTTATCTTTAGTTAATCAAAGATTTTTATGTGCTCCATTTTGGCAAGTATCTTTTTAAAGTATGCACCCTGGAGGCATGATTATACAAATCCTTCAAAATATTCAACCACACCTGAAAATGTCTGAGTCATCGAATCGTTTTGACAAAAACCTCTAGACAGTCTTGAGAAGCACTAATCAGCCGTTTATAGACCTGAAATCGCACGTTGGCACTTTATAAAGTGTTCTTATAAAGCGCTGTCTTCCGCTGACACCCATCTTTGGCAGTGTTCTTCTAGTAACCATGTAAGGTATTCGGTCTGAACGAGGCTTAAGATCGTACAGGAATGAGAACCGAGTCATCTCAGTGCTTTGAAACAAGAACAGATGTGGAGCTAGACTACAACACCCAATAATAGTCCTGGCGAGTTATAGTGATCCAAATCCTTAACAAATATAAATATATTAGTCTTGTTGTTGTCCTCTTATCCAGTAAGTAAATTAGGCTGTGTGCCACTGCCCATTACATTGGAGTGTTTCTTCTGGGTTTGCACGATTCCCAGAGTGCACTTCTGTAATGATTGCACGGCATCCATCAGCGCTCGCAAGGCTGAATTAGAGGAAAAAGCAGCTGAGCCTTCTGATTCTCTAACTGTCTAGTTCTCCGTCTCTTGTTCACCCACACACAGGACGAGAACTGTGATCTGGATGGGTAATTGATGTATGATTTGATGAGGACTATTTTGTGCGATTGCTTGCGTTCCACAATTGGAAATATGAATTGAAAGAGTGCAGGATGACTTCCACTGCTTATTCCAAACCCATACACATTTATCTTCAGCTCTTTCCATATACAGTAATGTCAGTTAAAGCTTCAAAATGCACCATAAAAGCAAGACCTTCTGGTGGAGTTCTAGGCATCTGGACAATTTCTGAAAATTGTGAAACATCCACCCTGTCTCCTATGTTAACCTTAACGTTCCCCATAGATACATGACGTCTTTGTCGTACCGTTGGATTGTATGCGCCCCCACGTCAGTGAGAAGAAGCAGCGGGAGAGCAGCTGTGCGTGAGGTCGAGAGGGTGTTGATTAATAGGATATCGTCCTCCATGGGAGGCCTCTGGAATCCAGCACAGGATGTTCGCATCCCCATAATCAGTGCTGGAGACAGTGATGCATGCTGGGTTGTGGTGGGAGCGACGAGCTGGGTTGTTTCTCTAAGGATGTTGAGAATGTTGATGCCCTGACGTTCTCCTAAAATCTAATGAATATATGCATTTTAGAATTTCTTCTGTGATACCAGGGTGTTGCTATATGTGTTTTTGGTTTCCGTGGTGGTTGCTTACTGGGCCAAGTGGAAAAAAATAAAAGCCATCCTGGTTTTGACACCAAATTCGATTATTCGATTCGATTCACGAACATTCAATTCGATTTCTGATTCGATATTGATTATTTTGGATATACATCAGGTACAGTACATGCCAAAAAAAACCTCACAACTAATGCTGTAAAATATAGGCTATGTGAAAGTTAGCTGGTACTACATTACTGTAATATTGATGGTTAAAATGATTACTGATTTGTATACAAACACTTAAATTACACTCAATCAAGTTTATAATAATACATTTGCAATTACATTAGATTTTTACTCCAATTTTGAAATATAAACATTTAAATGGTGGCTGTCATAAAAACTTGATGGATTAATTCAAACATAAATTAAACACTGAAGAACAGTAAAAACTAAACTGAATCTGTTATATGGTGCATAAACAGCAAAATGTTTTTTTTTTCTAGCTGACTAATAAGTTTGTGGTCACCGAATATTATTTTCTTTTTCTTTTTCTTTTTTCTGAAGTAAATGTGATGTTATGTGACATTTTGTTAGAAATGTTACTTGTTAACAAGTTGTTACGCTGATTGAGGGATTACATGAGAGGATACAGATTTCGGCAAATTATAGTCTTTATTTTTAACATGCCATCAGACGTTTATTCATGTTTACTTTGCGCTGAAACTGGATAAAGCGGAGTTGATCAGTTCACATTCTCTTGAACTGAGGTGCAGATCTGTCACTTCACATTAAACAGTGCCAAAATGGCACTTATTGCCGTGAATACTGTAATAAAATGGACAGATTTGAAATCTGAGACTTTGTTTCATATCAAAAGTAACAAAGCACAAAGCTAATTGCGATTTATTGGATGGGAGGCAAAGCATGATAACAGTTTTCTGTTCATTAAATGAAAACAGGCTAATTGATTCTTGGGATTAAAAATACTGTTAAATATTTAGAAGTAAAACACTGATTTGGTGCTCAAGAAACATTTTTTATTGTCAGAGCTGAAAACTATGGAAGCCCGTTTCTGCTCTGAATTAAAAAATGAAAAAACCATTATTGCTACTTTTTATCTTACAGTTCTGTCATTTTTCTCAGAATTGCGAGATATAAACTTGCAATTTTGACTTTTTTTTTTCCTCAGAATTGCGTGATAGAAACTCACAATTTTGACTTTTCTTGCAAATGCAAGTTTATATCTCACAATTCTGACTTTTTTCTCAGAATTGCATGATATAAACTCACAGTTGTGAGTTATGAAGTCAGAATTGCCAGATATAAACTCACAATTCAGCCTTTTTTTTTCAGAATTACGAGTTTATATTTCATAATTTTGACTCTTATTTCTCAGAATTGCGTGATATAAACTGCAAATGTGAGTTTGTATCTCGCAATTCTGACTTTTTTCTTGCAATTACAAGTTTGTATCTCACAATTCTGACTTTTTTCTCAGAATTGCATGATATAAACTCACAATTGTAAGTTTAAAAAGTCAGAATTGCCAGATATAAACTCACAATTTTGACTTGAGTTTATATCTCACAATTCTGAATTTTCTCCGAATTGCGTGATATAAACTTAAATTTGTGAGTTATAAAGTCAGAATTGCCAGATATAAACTCACAATTCAGACCTTTTTTTTTCAGAATTACGAGTTTATATTTCATAATTTTGACTTTTTTTCTCAGAATTATAAGATATAAACTGCAAATGTGAGTTTGTATCTCACAATTCTGACTTTTTTCTTGCAATTACAAGTTTGTAAGATATAAACTTTCGATTGCGAGTTATAAAGTCCAATTTTAAAGGGAGAAAAAGACTATGTTCTTAGAATTGCGAGTTTATATCTCATAATTCAGACTTAATAACTTCCAACTGCATGTTATGAACTCAGAATTGCAACTTGCAAAACTTGCAATTCTGAGAAAAGTTTAAATCTCGTAATAAAACTTATTTCTCAGAACTGCAACTTTATTTCTTAGAATTGAGTTTATATCACATAATTCTGAGAAAAAAAAAGTTTGAGTTTATATCATGCAATTGTGACTTCACTTCCCAGAATTGAAAGTTTATATCCCACAATTCTGACTTTCTAACTTACAATTGCAAGTTTATATCTCATAATTCTGAGAAAAAAAACCAACTCAGAATTGTGAGATAAAAAGTCACAATTACTTTATTAATTTTTTATCCAGTGGTGGAAAGTGGCTTCCATAGAAAAGTTTTGTGGAAACCATACAACTTTTTTTTTTTTCTTCAGTATTCTTTGATGAATAGCTCAATAGTTTACTCTTTTGATGAGTTAAAGTTCAAAAGAACATCATTTAGAAATCTTTTTAACATTTTAAAGGTCTTTAACATCACTTCTGATCAAATAAATCTGTCAATGCTGAAAAGTATTCATTTCTTTAAAGCTTTTTTTTTAAGAGTACTAGTGTACGGTAATATCCATTTTCACTCTAAAATATGTCAGTTTACAAAGGTAAAATGGATTGTAAAGGGTTTTTCATATTGACTGAAAGTTTGGGAAGTTAAAAGGATCCTTATTCCTAACTATCAAAGAGATGCTCTGCGACACTCATTATAATCTAACAAGGTAAATGAATTTGTCAACCACTTGTATAACAGCAATAATATGAGAGTGAAAACCCCTACTCAATTTCCTTTGTTTCTTTTTTTTTATTCAGAAATAATTTGTCATCTCTCACCCAATGTGTCCTGTATCCCATAGTATCCGAGCTGCAGGAGGAGGGGATGAACGCTATTAATCTCCCCCTGAGTCCCACACCTTTTGAGCTTCATCCTGAGGACATCATGCTAGGTAGGTGCTCCCGTAGCCTCATTATTCAATTGATGCTCGCTCAGGTTAATAATATGCCCTTACACCTTCCTCCTGCCTGTCTCTTTCTCTCACAGAGGAAAATGAAGTCCGCACCATGGTGGACCCCAACTCGAAAAATGACCGAAAACTCCAGGAACTCATGAAGGTTTGTGTTTAAAACCAAAAATGAAATTTACAGCAATATATATTCACGCTCATGTCAATCCAAAACTTTGCACCCATAATTAGGTGCTCATCGACTGGATAAACGATGTTCTGGTTGGGGAAAGGATCATTGTGAAGGACCTGGCTGAAGATCTCTATGATGGACAGGTTCTCCAGAAGCTCTTTGGTAAACAAGCTCTGCTTATTTTACAGTGTGGCTGTTTTGGATTGGTCATATTGGACTAAATGTCTAAGAAAGCTCTACCTGAACTCCTAGAGACCTTCTTCATCTTCTCTACTCTTATTTGACCTTGTGTTTCCATCCTTTAGAGAAGCTTGAAGGTGAGAAGCTGAATGTCGCAGAGGTGACCCAATCTGAGATCGCCCAGAAACAAAAGCTGCAGACGGTCCTGGAGAGGATCAATGATGCTCTGAAGGTCTCCACCAGAAGCATCAAGTGGAACGTCGACTGTAGGTCCCTAAATCTCCATCATGAGTCATTCAAAAGCTCTTAATTAAGACATGTGTTATGCGCTGTTGAACATGGACCTGTATTGGGCAATGAGTCTTATAGTGTCCACTTAGACATGCTGTGGTGCACAAAACGGCTTTACAACAAAGTAACGTCTGTTTAAAATGCTATTGATGGGTGTTTCTCGTAGCTTAGAGCTTCAAAGTCTTGGAAAACACTTAAGGTGATGTAACGGTGTATTTTAGTGGATTTCAATCCCTCCACTTATGTGGAAGAGACACTAAAGAGATTGCAGGTCATTTTATTGTGTTTTATGAGGTAGAGAGATTTATGCGCTATTGATTTTCGTGTTAAATGGAGGCGAACATCAATCCTGTGTCCTTAAGTAACAATTCACAAAGCTGAAGCTATATCTCAATACTGGTTTTAATTCATTCAAATTAAACTAGGGAATGTTAAGACGTAAATATATATTTTTCTTTCTTTTAAACCATTCACTAGCTGTTCACGCTAAGAGCATCGTGGCTATCCTTCACCTGTTGGTGGCGCTCTCACAGCACTTCAGAGCCCCCATTCGTCTCCCTGACCATGTGTCCATTCAGGTGGTTGTGGTTCAGGTATGTAGTCTTTGTTTTAGACTAATGTTCTCTAACTGCTTATAAATCTTTGTTGTTATGATGCCAGATGTAGATAACATCAAGCGAGTCATGTTTGCGTTTAAAACGCTCTCTGATAAACCTGTCAGACAAATTCTGTCACAGATCTCCACAAAATCACACAAATAGTTCATTTGTTGATTTTGAATGACCAGTTTTTGTCAAAATATGTCTTTAAGAAGAAAAGCAAGTCAGAATAGAAAATGCAGATGAAAGGTAATAAGCTAACTGATGCTAGCTCACTAGCTCAAAGTAGCATCTGTATTTTGTCTTTTGTCTTAACTTCTTTTTGCTTAACTTTGCTATAGAATCAGTACTAATGGTAATAGTTAATATTTTCTTGCTTTGTTTTGATTTTGAACCAAATGTGGAGGTTACAGTCCTCAATTTCTGAAGCTAATTAGCATCAGTAACTGATGATGGCATAATGTTTTCATCTGTATTTTCTCATTTTTCTTGCTTTTATTCAATATTTCTTTAATTTATTTCGATATTGGATCAACTACTCATGATTATAGTCAATATTTACTTTATTTTGATATTGGATCAAATATGGATGGTTATAGTCAGTCTAAAGCTAATTAGCTTCAGTAACTGGTATTAGCTTAAAGAAGTCAATGTTTTCATCTGTGTTTTCTAATTTTTCCTGCTTTCATTCAATATTCCCTTGCTTTCTTTCAATATTGAATCAAGTACTCATAATTATAGTCAATATTTACTTGCTTTCTTTTGATATTGGATCGAATATGAATGTTATAGTCAGTTAGCCTCAATTTCTAAAGCTAATTAGCTTCAGTAACTGATGCTAGCTCAATGAAGTTGTTTTTTTTCATCTGTACTTTCTCATTTTTCTCACTTTTATTCAATAATTCCTCACTATCTTTCGATAATGAATCAAATATTCATGATTATAGTCAATATTTACTTGCTTTCTTTTGAAATTGGATTAAATATGGATGGTTACAGACAGCTGGCCTCAATTTCTAAAGCTAATTAGCTTCAGTAACTGATGCTAGCTCAATGAAGTTGATGTTTTCACCTCTATTTTCTAAATTTCCTTGCTTTCTTTTGATACTGAATCAAATACTCACAATTATAGTCAATATTCACTTGCTTTCCTTTGATGTTGAATCAAATATGGATGGTTAAAGTCAGTTAGCCTTAATTTCTAAAGCTAATTAGCTTCAGTAACTGATGCTAGCTCAATGAAGTTGATGTTTTCATCTGTACTTTCTCATTTTTCTCACTTTTATTCAATGATTCCTCACTATTTTTCGATACTGAATCAAATACTCATGATTATAGTCAATATTTACTTACTTTCTTTTGAAATTGGATCAAATATGGATGGTTATAGTCAGTTAGCCTCAATTTCTAAAGCTATTTGGCTTCAGTAACTGATTCTAGCTCAATGAAATTGATGTTTTCATCTGTGTTTTCTAATTATTCTTACTTTTATTCAATATTTTCTTGGTTTCTTTCAATATTAAATCAAGTACTCATGATTATATTAAATATTTACTTGCTTTCTTTTGATATTGGATCAAATATGGATGGTTATAGCAAAGACTATAGAATACCCAAGACTTGTCACTCGTATAGTTTTGAATGGGGAAAGATGCAAGGCTCATTCTTCTTAAAGCCCCGCCTTCTTAATGAAAGAGCAAATCATTGACTAGTAAAGTCAGCATGTCACTGCAGCTGCTGTTAGTAGTCCCGGTTGCTATAGAAACAGTCAGCGTTCTGAGACGTACGCTTAGTACTGCGCATGCGCACTCACTGATCTAGCCTGAAAAATAAGCTTTTTTTAAATGCTATTGGAGCATAAGAAACAATATTTATGATCCAGTTGTTGTCAGATTTCAGTGGTGATTTCAAATATGAATTTTATTTGTAAGCTTGGTGAACATTTTTGGAGAATTTGATGTCTCTCCATTCAAATAGATAGGAGCTTTACTTGCTTGCCCGGGAGGCATTTCAAAGATGGCCGCAGAGTGAAATGACTTGCCTAAAGGGACTTTGGTTATAGTCAGTTGGCTTCAATTTCTAAAGCTAATTAGCTTCAGTAACTGATGCTAGCTTTCTGATATTAACGTTTAATTTTTATGTTCTCATTGTTTTGCTTTCAATGTTAAATCGATCAAATGTTTACATTTTTATATCTATTGGGAACCATTCGTGAAGGAGAATGGATTTAAAAAATGTTGTCTTAAACTTCGTCATCTTGTATTTTTTCGTTGTGCCTGACTAGAGGAATCCATTGTTTTCCCATAACAGATAATTTGATGGGACAAACGATAGCAGTTTAACTCTTTTAGAGGTATCTGGCATATTCTGGCTTCATTTTCAATCTGTTCCTTTTTTCTTTCCCTTAGAAACGAGAGGGCATTCTTCAGTCCCGTCAGGTTATGGAGAAGATCACTGGCAACACAGAGTACGTCAATATGGCAACCCTAATTTCCAAATGTCACCCCCATGTGTTAATAAATGTGTCAATATCAGGGTTTAATAATCTTTTGCACCTTTTGTAATGATTCCTTTCATATGTTTCATTCATTATGCTGTAGATCACTGATTACAAGATGGCGTTTGGATTAGCTTTGCCGCTGTTTTGTCACCTTTTGTACACACACACACACACACACACACACACACGTACATATGTGCACAGCTGACTGTATAGTGGTCCAGCAGGCACCTGGCAGCTGGGGAGATAAGTGTGTGTTTTTGCACGTGTATGTGTGTGTTTGTGGAATACTTCCTGAGGCTGTTATCACACACACAGTAGCTGCTGCTGCCCAGGCTGATGGCTGGCAGGAGTGATTAGAAAGTGAGGAGGAGGGGGCCTCATGGGGAGAAAGCCCTGTCCAGGGCTGTCCCAGACTTGCCCGATCAATTTGATCACCCTTCAACACACCCAAATGGCAACCGCCTTTTCTGCCTGGCTTTCAGTGACCATAGAATTAAGAGAGATAAATTACCTCCCATGTTGTACAGGAGATAAATGAAATGCCTATCAAATTCTTGCTGATAAATGACAGATTTTTAAAATTCTACACAATAATACACAAACAAATAAATAAATAAAAATAAATAAATAAGCACTACAACATTATAACTAACAGTATATACCTATTCTGGATGCTAGATTTTATTTAACAATGTTGTTAAATTATTAGTGTTTTCATAGATTAAGTTAGCATTACATGATGGCAGACAATTGCATATCGCACAACGACTGTTATATTGATGTTATGTGATGATTTTCTGAGTGCATGTGTGTATGTTTGTACTAGGTTCAATCATAATTTAATGTTTCAATCATAATTCGTTTTTTTTTTTTTTTTTTTTATGTTCATAGGGCATTATCTGGCAGACATGGTAAGTGCTAATAAAATTTCTATTTCAAAATTCCAACACACTACTGTTCAAAAGTTTGGGGTTAGTAAGTGTTTGAAAGAAATTAGCTTTTATTCAACAAAAAAAATGAGCTTTGAATAAAATTACGTAAAAATAACACTTTATATTAAAGTTAGAAAACAGTTCTTTTAAATAATTACAGTTTTTACTGTCTTTTATTAAGCAAATGCAGGCTTGGTGAGTAATAGACTTTTTTCAAAAACATTAAAAATTCTAAAAAGCCTCAAACTTTTGAATGCCAGTGTTTACTGTTTCTTTAAAGGGGACATTAGATGTAAAAATAACTTTTACATTGTGTTTGCATATAAATGTGTCTTAGTAGTGTGTGGACACAACCAACCTACAATGAATGAAATCCGTTCACTCCTTTTTTTTAAATCCCCAAAAAACCTAAACCGTCTCAATTATTAAGCCGTTTTGATTTCCACTATGTTTTTTCTGTGTTCGAGCAGCTATAGCGACAAAAGTGTCTCGTAAGCAATGCGGGCATTTTGTAGTTGGATGTAAAAGCAACCAAAAGTCTGTATTTTTTCCCGACATTAGAGTCACTGAGGACGCAGTGGATTGGTTTTATTTTTGATGGTAATTCGCCTCTGAATACGCAAAAAACAGAAAAGGGGGCGGAGTGAGTAGTAGCTCATTAATATTTAAAGAGACATGCACCAAAACGGGTTGTTGTCAACAGAGCTGTTTTTGACAAGGTAAAAAATGTGTTTTACACGGCCATTGAGAAATTTTAATCGAAGTATGTTGCCTACATTTCATGAAGACCCTGAAAAATCATACCAGCTTGTTGAAAATGGGCATCCGATGTCCCTTTTAAAAGTTGCAGTTGTGTTTCTAATTAATGGATGTTTTCTTATATTCAGAGCGTGATGCATTTGATACCTTGTTTGATCATGCTCCTGACAAGCTGAATGTGGTGAAGAAGGTATGAAAGAGCCAAAATATTAGCTGAATTGACATCCCTAGACAAGCCTGACCACATATGAATGTGTTTTCTGCAGACTCTAATCACCTTCGTCAACAAACACCTGAACAAACTGAACTTGGAAGTAGCTGAACTGGACACACAGGTAACACACGAATCAATGCAATAAATACAGTTGAGGTCAAAAGTTTGCATGCACCTTGCAAAATCTGCAAAATGCTAATTATTTTACCAGAATAAGAGGGATCATGCAAAATGTGTTTTGTTATTTTATTTAGTACTGACCTGAATAAGATATATAAGAGAGAATAATGGCTGAATTTATAAAAACGACCCCGTTCAAAAGTTTACATACGCTTGATTCTTCATACTGTGATGTTACCTGAATGATCCACAGCTGTTTTTTTGTTTGTTTGTTTGTTTGTTCATGAGTCCCTTGTTTGTCCTGAACAGTTAAACTGCCTGCTGTTCTTCAGAAAACTCCTTCAAGTCCCACAAATTCTTTGGTTTTTCAACATTTTTGTGTATTTGAACCCTTTCCAACAATGACTGTGTGATTTTGAGATCCATTTTTTCACACTGAGGACAACTGAGGGACTCATATGCAACTATGACAGAAGGTTCAAACACTCACTGATGCTTCACAAGGAAAAACGATGCATTAAGATCCGGGAGATGAAAACTTTTGAACAGAATGAAGATACATGTACATGTACATTTTTCTTATTTTGCCTAAATATCATATTTTTTCATTTAGTACTGCCCTTCAGACACTACAGAAGATACAACTTGTTTCCCAGAAGACAAAATAATTTAAATCATGATGTTTAAATTCAAAAAGTTTTCACCCCCTGGCTCTTAATCCATTACGTTTGCTTATAATGCATTAGTGAGTGTTTGTACCTTCTGTAATAGTTGCATATGAGTCCCTCAGATGTCCTCGGAGTGAAAAGATGGATCTTAAAATCATACAGTCATTGTTGGAAAGAATACACAAAAATGCTGAAAAAACAATGAATTTGTGGGACCTAAAGGACTTTTCTGAAAAACAGCAGGCAGTTAAACTGTTCACGACAAACAACTCGTGAACAACTATCACTAAACAAAAATCATTGTGGATCATTCAGGTAACAACACAGTATTAAGAATCAAGCGTATGTAAACTTGTGAACGGGGTCATTTTTATAAATTCAACTATTATTTTTTCTTGTGGACTATATGTAAACATTCTTTTTAGGTGAAATATCTCATTCAGGTCAGCGCTAAAAAATTGTATGATGCCTCTTATTTTGGTCGAATAATTTTGAATTAAACATTTTGCAGATTCTGGGAGAAAATTTTTGACCGTAACTATATATAGTGACTGTGGTAAACGTAAAGGCTAAGCCAGGAGACATCATTTGTTACAGTGATTTAATAAAGTGGTAGAAGCAGCAGCAACATGGTAAATTGTTCATTAAATTAATTAAAATGATGATTTTGTTATCATTTATTCCCCTTCATTTGACTGTGCTGGTCATTCTTTTACACAGAATTACAATGGGAACTGAAGCATTTAAGCTTCAAAACAGACACAAAAGCACCATAAAAATATAATTTAGAGTAGCTCATTTATTGTGTACTCTATATTTTAACATATATAGCTTTGTTTCAGAAGTATAAATTAAACTTATTCTTCATCTTATTTGTTGGCTGTTTACAGTTGGCAAATATTAAAAAATACTTTTTTTTTGGTGAAAACGTGATTCTTTGCTAAATAGAAAGTACAGAATTTATTTGACATAGTAATCTTTCGTCACTTTTGATAAATGCCTCCTTTCTGAATAAAAGTAATTTTAGTGTGTCAGAATTATGTGTGTTATGTTAATGTGTATCTCTCGATTTGGCATCTATGACAGGATTGTGTTGTTCTGACTGAAGTGTGTTTGTAGTTTGCAGACGGTGTGTATTTGGTCCTTCTGATGGGACTTCTGGAAGGATACTTCGTCCCCCTCTACAACTTCTTCCTGACGCCTGAAAATTTTGACCAAAAGGTATAAATTAGCAGTGTGTCTGCGGTTAGCGTGCTTCAGTATGAAAGCCACCCTGGTGTGCTGTGTTGAGTGTCATTGAGAGGGGGTGGTGTTGACAGTCAGCCCAGAGTACAGGCTGCTCACCTGGGTCACATCCAGCAGGCCCGGCCTGTGCCAAATGGGCACGTCGCACCAGGATGCATCTGTAATCTGCCTCTGCACAGGAAACGGATAAGTGGGGTGATGTGTAGCTCCCTTCTAATATCCCGTGCTTGTGTGTGGATTTCAGAGATAACTGCTTTAGGTTCATCTACAGCCCAATTTGTGAAAATCACTTTTTTTTTTTTCCTTTGTACTTCAAGGTGTCACAATACAGCGTTTCTTTTTTTTACCTGCAGGTTCATAATGTGTCTTTCTCCTTTGAGCTGATGCAGGACGGTGGCCTGGAGAGGCCCAAACCCAGGCCTGAGGGTAATTACAGCTTTGTTTGCTCCAAATCCCATCACTGTAATTGTGTGGTTGACAGGCTATTTTAAAAAGATTTGTTTTGTCAGAACTTTACTTGGCCACTGATACCTTACCAATCCGCAAGTGGTGCTCTTTTAACCTGAGAGTACATTTCCTAAATGTTATTGAGAATAGTTAGTTAAAACTTTTTCTTTGCTTAAGAATATGTAGTTATTAATTTTAAATCAAGAAGTCAAAAGATTTTAATGTTTATAAAGAAGTCTCTTCTGCTCACCAAGCCTGCATTTATTTCATCCAAATTACAGCAAAAACTGTAAAAATGGAAATATTTTTACTATTTAAAATAACTGCTTTCTGTTTGTGTATATTTTGCAATGTAATTTATTCCTGTGATCAAAGCTAAATTTTCAGCATCATTACACCAGTCTTCAGTGTCACAAGATCCTTCAGAAATCATTTTAATATGCTGATTTGCTGTTCATGAAATTTATTATTATTATTCTTATCAGTATTCAAAACAGTTGAGTATATTTTGGGAAGTCTTTGATGAATAGAAAGATCCAAAGATCAGCATTTATCTGAAATAAAAGATTTTGTAACATTACAAATGATAGAAATTAATATTTTTATGTAGCAAGGATGCTTTAAATTGATCAAAAGTGATGATAAATACAATTATAATGTTACGAAAGACTTCTGTTTCAGGTAAATGCTGTTCCTCTCAACATAATTATAATAATAATAACAATAATAAATGTTTTTGAACATTTAGAATGATTTCTGAAGGATCATGTGACTGGAGTAATGATGCCTAAAATTCAGCTTTGAAATCACAGAAATAAATAACATTTTAAAATGTATTGAAATAGAAAACAGTTATTTAAATAGTAAAAATATTTTTTTTTAAATCTGTTTTTGCTGTACTTTGGATCAAATAAATGCAGACTTTGTGAGCAGAAGAGACTTGTTTAAAAACATTAAAAACTTTTGACTGGTAGTGTACGTGGTTTTCCTTACTTAACAATAGTTAGCAGTTTTTCGGGCTCTTTTGGATAATTAATATTTAAATAGTATAGTTACATAGTTACTAACTATAATAATACATAATAAAGTATTAATATTAATTACAATTAATATAATATTAGGTTATTTTAATTTAAGCAGGATGTAATTGAAAATACTTAAAATACCTTTTCTTAAAAGGATAGTTCACCCAAAAATGACAGTTCTGTCATTAATTACTCATCCCCATGCTGTTTCAAACCCGTTAAACCTTCATTTGTCTTTAGAAAACTTTCTGACTCTGCACTCTTGTGAAAGTGCATCAAAGACTGACAGAAAAAAAAAATTGTTGAATAAAGTCGTTTTTTTTTCTTTAAGCACAAAAAGTACTCTCATTAGGGCTGTGAATCTCATTCTCATAGCTTCATTAAATTACGGTTGAACCATTGATGTCACATGGACTATTTTATGGACATTTCATGGACTATTTTATCTATGCAGGCTCTTGGATTTCATCAAAAATATCTTAATTTGTGTTCCAAAGATGAACAAGGGTTTTACAGGTTTGGTACAACATGAAGATAAAAAAAATTAATGACAGAATTTTCTTTTTTGGGTGAACTGTCCTTTTAAGAGCTAGTTTAACAAATCAGTAGTTCACAATATACATTAGACGCTATACCATATACAGTATCCATAATATACACATAAAACGGCCTTCCTGCAGCTGAAACAAAAGAGCACGATGCTAGAAATGCCAAGGCCATGGGTTTAATTTCCACGAAAAGCAAGAACTGATAAAAATGTGTACCTTGAATGCAGTGCAAGTTGCTTTTTAAGAGTCTATCAAATGCATAAATGTGAAATGTGAATCGATTTTACACAAATACCACAATTATACAGCTCTCTATACACTACCATTTATTTATAGTGTTTCTCTATACTGTGTGTACATTTGGTTGTGCGTTTGCATTGAATTGAATCATTTTCAGGTTAAAAGTGTTTCTAGGGTGTTTTGTGTGTGTGTGTGTATGTGTTGTTTGCGTTATGTCGTTCAGAGTCCTTGAAGACTCAGGTACATTATTTAACATTGCATACATCCACTTCACACTTTAAATCAATCCAAACAAGCACGGGAACAGAAAAAACTGCACTGTTTCAACTGCTCAACAGTTTTTCAGGCCAAGACAATTGTAACTATAAAAGCTTTTGTTCTTGAATTGCAAAAAAAGAGTAATTTTTTTTTCTCTTTCATTCCAGATATTGTGAATTGTGACTTAAAATCGACACTCCGAGTTCTTTACAACCTTTTCACCAGGTACAGACATGTGGAATGAGCTAAAACTGGAAATATGTCTACGTGGATGGCTATTTTGAGTTTTAACGTGGCTGACAGATAAAACATGCTGTTAATTATCGTGGAGTATTAGTATACAAGTACAATACCCTTATATGACTAATAATTGTGTCTTAAGTATTTTTTCATCTCATGGATGTAAAAACGCTAAAGAAAATAACACTTTTCATATAAATGTTTTTGATGACAGCATTCCATTCCTCAAAGCCTAGCGTAACTTCGCCTTTTACCTGTGGAAATGCAATTAGCTGTAAAATCAGTTTAAAACATGTTAATCCTAAAGTGCCTAAACAGACGTATGAGAGAAAATACCCAGCTTGCACTACACATTATATCACTTGAAACACTATTATTTTCACAGTATCGGCTCTTTTTATGAAGCTCAGCAGCAGCTGCATTTCCAAGTGGATGTTTGACCAAATAATTAGTTAGTAATCAGTGTTTGTTTCACTGCGTATCTTAATATTGATTTATTTGCTAATGTTTTTATTACTGTCTGCACTTGCATAGCATATCTGCATGAACCAAAAGTATTTTTACTCACATGCTGTTGTCACACAAATTTGGCTCAGTAGTTGACCTGATTAATTTATTTGAAACAATATTGGGAAAAATTTGTATTTAAACAGAAAAATCAATTTTTATGTTTGTGGGAACTACACAAGAATACTTTTTCATACCTTGTTTGATTTCACTGCAGTAGAGTAATTTGTGAAATTTGATACTCATGTTTTATCTCCACCTGAAAAATGTTACAAAATCTACATTAAACGTGGATGAATCATCTCGTCCATTGTCAGATTTTATCTTTCTATTCCATTTCCTCCATCTCTGCCGATCCGAAGACTGCATTCTTGAGTGCTGTACTTTAAGTCGTCTTGTCACTGATAGACTCGGTTCACTCCACTCACTGGAACAGATGCTTATGGCGTTCAAAATACAGCAGGGATGACCAGCAGACGTGGGCTGTCTTTGTCCTTATTTAAGTGGAAGGCTGTTTGGGGGTAATTTACTTCCATTCAAAACCGTCCGCATCCACATGGGGAACCAGTACTTGAAAAATCTCTTTTACATTCTTATTGGATTCTTTCAAAATGGCAGCAAAACTAAATGATGGTCTAATTTTGATCTCTTAAACAGTTTGTTAGACTCCATACACTACAGTGCTTAAGCATCGCAGTTTGTTTTGTCCTTTCTAACCACCATTAAATACAGAAAACATTCTGATATGGAACATCTTCAGTTGAGTCACTCTCTGAACAACTGCTGTTGGTTTAAACGGAAGAGAAATACTCTAAACTTGGATAGATTTTTTTTATATATATAAAGCTCTTGTAAAGAACTAGTTTCATTCTGCCAGTCAGAATGGATGAATTTCCCAGAAAATTACTTTTCTACCTGAAGCGTTCAAATTCTTGTCTTCTTTGCTATAGAAAATGTTTATGTATAAAAGTAAGATTTAGCATTTTGTGTACAGTCTTTTTCTTAATACAGGTTTATCCACCTTATTTTGTTTTCACGTGAGTGGAAAATTTGTAAATTTTATGGGACTGGCTTCTAGCTATTTTTAGCTGTACAAAACAGCAAGTTTTGTAGTGCAAACTGTTTACCTCTTACTGCACTTTATTATTCTTCTCGTATTTTTCCTATCGCGGCTAATGAACCGGAAGTCTCGCAGAATAACCGAAAATGGCTTACTTTGGCATTGAAAAAATAAGGTGGATAGGCTCTTTTCAACGGTTTTATTATCCCGAAGTCAAAAACGGTAAGTCTGAACACTTGGGGAGAGGTACATTTGCGGTCTAAACACTTGGTGAGGTACATTTGCGGTCACATTAGCAAAATTTGGTCTTACTTTGCCGTTAAAAAAATAAGGTGGACAGGCTCTTTTCAACTATTTTATTGTCCCGAAGTCAAAAATGGTAAGTCTAAACATTTGGAGAAGTACATTTGCGGTCACATTAGCAAATCTTGGTCCATTTCTACCTGAAGCATTTAAATGCTTGCAAACCAGCGTTTCTTACTATAATATTTTAATGTATTATCTTAATTACGAACACACTGTTTTGTAGTGCAAACTGTTTTACTGCTTACTGCACTTTATTATTATTCTCGCTATTTTCTTACCGTGGCTGATGAACCGGAAGTATCGCAAAATCATCCTTGAAGCTGAACCGTTCAAATTCTTGTGTCTGGTTTGCTATCCACAAGTTTCCTACGCCCCATGAGGCCTTGCGTCAAAAGTGGGAGCGTCTTCCGGTTCAAAGTAAACAAGCGGGACGTAGCACTCATTCATGCAACAGTTGACAAGATTGACGGGCAAATGAAGCCTCGTGAAGCACCGAGACTTTCCTCTGTTTCGGGAAAAGATTCAAAGCTTCGAGAGTGTCGAAAACAGCTCGATCTGGTGGTTAGTAAAAAATAAAGCAGCCAAAAGACTAAAGCTCTGTCGGAATAAGCGTTCACCACAATTTCCACAGATCGGTCCATGTTATACGCACAAATAAAAGCCTAACCGTGTGTGTGTTTGTTGGTTGAATTTCTGACTATAAATTAATTTGCCCATTAAATAGTGCCATTAATGTCATATATTACAAATATTAATATGATGTAATAGAAGAATAATGTACACATATATTAATTGCATATATATGGCATATATTTAATTTTCCTGAAATAATTTGCATTCTTCATATTACTTGTATGAATGGGTTAATAATGTAATTATTATAGGTCCCAATGAAAATGTACTCGCAAAGTAAGATCTGGGGGTCGAACATTGGGACACGCAAAGTGAATCGCGCACATGACTGGACAGAAAGTGAGGCTTTTTTTCGAAAGGGATTTCTATGTTAACAAGCCTCGAATCGAGGCTTCATCTGGCATGCCATTTAACATTAACAAGCTCTGATGTCTTGGTTCAAATGTCATTTCACTAGTTGACAATCATTCAAGATTTAGCGATCCAAACTTGCTAATGATGGGGGAACACAAATTCGAAAAGCATATGTTGTCCATAAGAACGTAATGACATCTCTAATAAAGATGTGCATCTTTACAAAGTAAACAATGGTCTAAAAAAACACTTAGCCTCTTCGCTAATTAGCACACAAATACCACTGGTATACTACGTCCGCCGCCTCACCGGAAGTTGTACCCACGTTCTTTTTTACAGTAGCGCTGTATTCCCGCGGAATTGGGCTACTTTAACACTGTAGCCGTGGGTTGTTTTTGATGTCTGCGGGTTGAATCGACCCCAATAACGTCATATTTAGCTCCTCAAATGGGAATTTACCAGGGGAACACCGACAAAAAACAACAACGTGTATTTATCCCCCAGAACGCAATTCTCTGGTGGAAAAAAACAGCATATGCTGGTAGGTATGTTTTGATGCTGGGATGCTGGTTTAAGATGGTACTTAGCTGGTCATGTTACTGGTCACGGACCAGCATAAACCAGCAGTTTTGGTTTTTGGGTTTAGAGTAGCAATTGGGCAGGTTTTGTTGTGAAAACCTGGCAACTCTGCTACCGCGGCTAATGAAGTGGAAGTCGCGCAAAATAATCGAAAACGGCTTACTTCGGCGTTGAAAAAATAAGGTGGATAGGCTCTTTTCAACAGTTTTATTGTCCCGAATCAAAAATGGTAAGTCTGAACCCTTGGAGAGAAGTACATTTGCGGTCACATTAGCAAAATTTGGTCAATTTTCAACTATTAATAGCGTAATGTTGGTCAGCGTGGGGAATTCACATGGAAATCTGTGTGGGGAAATGTTTTGCCATAACGCGTAATACCAGATTATGTTGATTCTTATTGAAATGACTACATTTCGTCTTCAAAACAACCTTATTATTACAATTCTCCTCATCAAACGCTATGATTTGGGTTATCACTCATGTCTGTAGCACAAAAGGAAAATTGTTACATGCATACAATAATATGTTTCAGTATACATAGCTCTGTTTGTTTAAAATATTGGAAGAGAACATTACAAACAGCACATATTATATAACATCTCATGCAATTTTCATGTATTATGACTTACTGTTATCACAAAAGCAAGTGATTTGTGTAATCTAAGGGGGGAAATTACAGAAAGGGCACCTGGGTAATTGACTGACCTGTGCGTGATGTCCTGAATTGCAGCGTTGCCACCATTAGATTGCAATTATTTTGTCATTTTTTTGTAACATTTGTTCTCTGTCTCTTATCTTGATTTTTTTTTCTTTAATTCTCTTTGCTCTCTATCCATCTTGTTTACTTTTTTGTTTGCCTGCGAGTCACTAATGATCACTGTTGCTAACATGCTGCAAGAGCACTTGTATTTCTAAAGGTTAAAAATCACAAAAGCGATGGAGGAACATCCGAATTTGGATTTTGGAGCACCATCTATCTGTGTCACCTGATGGGTCGGCCCCTTAGTGTGTGGATTTTCAAAGTTACTATGGTTTGAAATTCAACTGCACATCAAAGGTAGAAGAGCATTCATCCTGAACATCAAACATGCCTCTGAGGGGTCCTTTTATAAAACATTCACAGGCAAGACATGACCTCCAGTTTGTTAAAGAGCATTTATACTCGTTTTTTTTACTGTGGTTGATTCATACAGACATTTTAATCACATCCGAGCGTCGTAACTAAGAACAATTAATGTTCTATTTGACCCATGTGCTCCTTTCTCAGTGATTATCATTCTCGGGAAGAGAAACGCTCAAGGTGTTCCTCACTGTTTCCTTTTCATGTCGTTTTTTTGATTGCGTCCCTATAGAATGTGAGAACAACATTCTGCTAATGGCAGGCTCAGGCACGCTGGCTTGCTCTCACGGGGTAACAGTAACAAGTTAACAAGCTGCTTCATTGCTTGTTCTCCAGATCCAATTATATGACCATTTAATTACACCCCTTCATCTCGCTCATGCTCTCTCCTTCTGTAAAAGCACATTTTTCACGATTTTACACGTTTACCCTTTTTGTTTGTCATTACTGTGAAATGTGTTTGCTGGATGTATGTCATGTTTCAATTTTAACTCTATTAACAAGTGCTGTTTTTGATGACAGCAACGTTTTCCTCCTAACCTTCAAAATCAAGCTTTTTTTATTTTAGTGTTATTCACACTTATGCTAAATGACCAATTAATTGTTTTATAAAAAATTCTAGATTTAATGGTTTTTATATTGTACAAACTGTATTTTTATCCCTTTACCCTAATCCTACCCCTCACAAAATTTCCTGGTATTGTAGATTTCAAAAATAATATTCTATATGATTTATAACCAAACAATCTCCACAAGGACAAGGTTTACTGGTATTAATATACTTGTGGAGACGTTTCATCCCTGTGGTGTACAGGAAATACCAGGTACACACACACACACCACATCACACATATGTCTTTCAAAAATATACCATGGCTTTATTATAGTAAAAGAGTAGTAACCATGTTTTTCTGGCAGATTTATTACCATTTGTATAACAGTTTTACTACAAATACCAACTATGGTTAATGTAGAAATGCCATTACATATATATATATATATATATATATATATATATATATATATATATATATTATATATATTATATATAAGGGATGTATGCTGTAAGGGATATTAACTTTTTTTTTTTATTATGTTTTTAAAGTGAGTTTCTGGTTAAAATGGGGTTTCTATTTCCATGTTATGTAGAAACAAAGCATTTCCTTGACAACAGCTTTTGTCTGTTTTTACCACAAGATGGCAATGGTACATATAATGATTGAGTGACTTTCTTTTCGACATTACTTAAGGACGTGTGTGTGTGTGTGAGAGAGAGAGAGAGAGCGAGAGAGAGAGAGAGACTGAGAGTGAGAGTGTGTAAAACGTCATCGCTCCGATCTTTAGGCGGGAATGTAGCGATTTTTTTTGGCTTTCACAAAAGGTTTCAAGAAACGTAAGTTTCCTTCTTCACATTGCGAACATTATAAATAAGTGAACATTTCCCTAATTCGTTTACATTTGTGGAGTATCGTTCGTTAAATAACCAGTGTTTATGAACTAATCTTTAAAAGTGAACGAATCTTCTTCATTTCGCGCTGACACACATTTGACTTAAAGTCTACCGTCAGCAAATAACAATAACACAGAGCGCGGGCTATTAAGTATTTTCATTAGTTGAACCTACTGAGTCTCATTTTGGTTGAGTAAAAATGATAAATGTGTAATATTGACTCCTTCCACTAAAATGTAAAAACAAAACTCTGTTACTATTGTTTTTGTAAAACTTGATAACAGTTATACCAGCAGTTAATGTGGGGAAAACCTAAAATGAAGAAACTTGTTTGTTTAATAAATTGATTTAAATCAACGATTCCACAACGTGTTGCCAACTACTGACGCCATGATTTAAAGGATTAACTTAGTCCACGTCCAGAACAAAAATGCACAGATAATATACTCACCCATTTGTCATCCAAGATGTTAATGTCTTTCTTTCCTCAGTCGTAAAGAAATTATGTTTTTTGAGGAAAACATTTCAGGATTGTTTGGTGGACTTCTATGATGCCCCCAAATTTGAACTTCCAAAATGCAGTTTAAATGCAGCTTTGAAGGGCTCTAAACGATCCCAGCCAAAGAAAAAATTTCTTATCTAGCGAATTTTTAATTTTATTATTATTATTATTTTTTTTTTTTTTGTAATTACAAATTATGTACTTTTTAAAGGCAAACGCTTGTCTCCTCTAGCTCTGTGTGAACTTTTTCTGTTTTTTTTTTTTTGTTTTGTTTTTTTTTCTGGTCATGACAGATAGGGTACATCTAAAAACTCCCATCCCAATCCCAAGAAGTCAGAATCCGGAGTTTACAAAGTGAACATGCAAAGAAGATCAAACACTCTTTACAAAAAAAAGGTAAAACAGCGAAGTAAGATCATTTTGAAGTTGGACGTAGTGATGGGTGATATGCTCAATTTTCATATCATCCTATCGTGAGCCTGTGAGATCGCCAATACACGATATTATCGTGCTAATTTATTTATTTACTTACTTAATTTCACTGCGTAAATGAACCAACACCAGCATAAGGCTTAAAGCAGCCTAATGTTTTCAATATGACTTAATTTGCATTTAACATGATAACAATTTGATAGAAATATTGTAAGTTACTAATGTTTACGAACAAAGAATATTTACGTTATCACAGAACATCATCACCGATTAGCCTAGCCTGGTCTAGTGCGAGTTTTTGCACATTAAAAAACACTCTCGGTACCATAAGTGAATACAATAGTTAAATCACTGTATGATGAATACATTTCTTGCCCCTTATTTACACTTCACACGTCTGCGGCGTGAAGGGGGGGCTGTTCCCCCCAATACGAGTTACTGTGCCCCCCTTTTCCATCCTCTCCCCTCTTTGCTGAACAAGATCGATTTCGAAAATGAAAGTAAAACTAGAAAACCAGCGCGCATAAGAAAGCAACTGCACACAATTACAGTTTGCATGCTTCCCACCCTTCCCTTCCCGCTACTGTGATTTGTGCCTTTGTGTTTATACCAGCCACCTTGTGGCAAGTTTCTGAAGCGCCCCAGAAGCAGCTCTCTGCACTGCATCGCTAAAGTTAGGCGCCTAGTCTGTTTTTTACAGATAATAATAATAATCGTCTTGCTGTCGTCAAAGGCATCAGCAACAGGCGATATCTCTGACTATCGTTGATACACAATACTATCGTCTATCGGCACAACCCTAGTTGGAGGGGAAAATGAGACGGGAGTTTTTAGACCTACCCTAACTGTCAGAAAAATACAGTTCACACAGTGCTAGACTAGAGGAGCGTTTGAGGTTAAAAAGTATATAATAATAATAATAATAATAATAACCGATTGTTTCACTAGATAAGACCCTTATTCCTCAGCTGGGATTGTTTATAGCCTTTTGAAGCTGTATTTATACTGGACTTTGGAAGTTCTCATTTGGGGGCTCCATAGAAGTCTATTACATGGAGAGAAATCCTGAAATGTTTCCTCAAAAACACAATAGGACTGAAGAAAGAGACATGAACATCTTGGATGACAAGGGGGTGAGTACATTATCTGTAGAATTTTGTTCTGGAAGTGGACTAATGCTTTAACTCCATAAGAGCCACTGTACTTATTATTAAAGAAGGAATTTCAGCGAAGTGATTCAAAAGATTCGAGTCACTGATGAATCAAAAATCCTCAGCACTTCAGTCAGTCACACATTCAGCGTCAGCCCCTCCCACCGCTTAGGAGTTCTGCGGGCGACGTCACTCCGGCCCCGCCCCCAACGCAAACTCAGTTCTTCGCGTTCATTTCATTCTTGCCCTCATTCCGCGCATACTTCGCATCGTTGTTAGATACGCGGAATAGTCGCGCTCCGACAAGAAGAAAAAAAAGTGATCAGCTGGAAATAAACCAGAGCGTGCGCTCGATGCGATTGCTCAGCATCAGACACGTTTGAAAAAAGACTGAGAGGTACGTTTGCGCTTTATACTACTAAGTTGTCAGAAGCGATGCGAAGTTACAGAGTATAGATTTAGGTTCTCTTTAAATGAGCTTTTATGGTGTAAAATGGTGTGTTTCAATATTACTGCTAGGTCTGCTAACACTTCAGCGTTTACTGTTAAGTATTATGGATTAATAGATAAATATTGGTTTTATTTCACAATTTTTAAAAATGACACGGCAGAAAAGCGTGTGAAAAGCGAAAGAAAAACCCTAAATACACTGCCGAAAGAGGCAGTTAAATAAAATGATTCATGTTTTCCTTTTTTGTAGATTGTGCAAACATCCGCAGAGATTTTCATCACTTGTGGAGGTTCAAAAAACACTTTTTTTCTTCGATCCGTGCCAGCTAGTTTACCGCGCTCTCGTTGCAACAGTAAGTTCATATTTACTTTAATAGTAAACCTCACGTTGTGATTCATGTTTCTGGTATGACTGAATCAGTGTCATTGATTTCTGCTTATTAACGTGACCTCAGTGACTTGCGGATGTTTAGTCGCTTGTTTGGTCGGGCTAACACCCCGCTCCCGTTTGCTTTCCTGAAAAACGCCAGTTTTGTGTACATAAATAAAGGATTAGGGAGAAAGTCCATGGTCCAGCCCCTGTTAATAATTAATCTGGACGTTTGAAAGCCCTCAGACTAAAATTAGTGCCTGGTCCGAGACTGTGTTGCCTACCTAGACGGCACTTTGGGGGAACATTTGTCATATTTTGGGAGACAGTATGTGCCGTTTGTCATGTTTAACAACTAAAACATGGTGAAATATGCTTTTATTGCTATTTTGCCATATAGTAAGACTGTGTTTTTCTTCTATTTTAAAGTACACCACCAGTCAAAAGTTTTTGAACAGTAAGATTTGTAATGTTTCTTTGCATTTATGTGTTTCTTTGATAAAAAATACAGCAAAAGCGGTAATATTATGAAATGTTTTTTTCTATTTAAAATACCTGCTTTCTCTTCAAACGCATTTTAAAATGTAATTTATTCCTGTGGTCAAATAATAAATGTTTTCTGAGCAGCATATTAGAATGATTTCTGAAGGATCGTGTTACTGGAGTAATGATGCTAAAAATCCGCTTTGAAATCACAGGAATAAATTACGTTTTAAAATATATTCAAATAGAAAACAGTTATTTTAAATAGTAAAAGTATTTCAAATTTGTGCTGTGTTTAGGGTCAAATAAATGCAGGCTTGGTGAACAGACTTCTTTAAAAAACATTAAAAATCTTAGTGTTCAAAAACTTTTGACTGGTAGTGTATTTAAAAAACATGTAATATAGAAAATGTTTAAAGGTTAAACTAACTGACTGGACTTTCAAGGCTTAATTTTAGTAGCTTTCACCATTATGAAAAGTTTCCTAAATAAGTGTACACTTTATGTGCTTATTATAGTTAATAAGCACATAAAAAGCCAAGTACATGTTGTTTACTGTACTTTTTAGGTTTTTATGTTACTTTTTTTGTTGTTTGCTGGTTCCCCCTCTCCCACTGCTGTCTGACAGTGGTTTGTTGTCTCAGATGAGATCGACCCCCTTCACTATTGTGTTGCTGTTTTGACTTGCCAGTCTATTTAACTTATGTAAACAGAGTAGTCAGACCCTTTAAAACTGAAACGCCAATTCTTACAATCCAAAACAATGCATATCGCTAATAAAAACTAGTATCTGTGATGGTTTTCATTCATTTTCTTGAAATGGTCCAAAAAATATTCATTTCAAAACTGGTATGTGATCTGAACGTCTCTGTAACTAAATCACGGCCTTTAAAAATGAACTTTATGTAGAACTTTGAGAACCAATTAACGCAGTTAGTTAATTTATCTGTTTTCCTTTCCTTTTTCAAGAATTGAAACTTTGTCAGAAGAGGAAGAAAAAGTGCCAGTAGACAGGGCTTCCTCTGGGAGCACGGGATTGTGGGAAAATGGGGGAAGGGGCCCTTCATTGTTCCTGCTGTTATTGAAGCAGGGGCTCGTGGAGCGGCTGAATTACTCCACAAACAGTCCCGCTCCCATGCTGACATCTGGTTTGCCACTTAAGCGCACCTGTAGGCTGAAAGATGCTAAACTGTGTGTATTCATTCTGGCGCTGGGCTAATTCAGAGGAACGGCCATTTGTTTGACTGTTGCTGCCACTCACCGTCTAGCCAACTCCATTGTTATGCCAGCAACAGGCGATAGTGGCGGAGGCACCATATGGCTTGTGTGTGCCTCGATGTTATCTGGTAATTTAGCTTATCAACACCATTATGTTGTATTTTGGCCTTTCTTTTACATGTCTTTTTATGCAAAGAGGGTGATTGAGTAAGTTTAGGGAGGGAGAGACTGTGTTTACATAGCCGAAGTACAATAGTTAGGCACTTGTAATTAATCTGCCTACACTTTTTGTCTTTTACTAATGCAATTACTAGAAATTTATGTGAGGGGAATGCAAAATGGGACAAATATTCCCCCCATCGTGTTGGTTTTCATTCAACATCCAATATTCAGACTTTTCGTCAGGTTAACATAGTGAGATATTTTGTATTTTTGTTATTGAAAGGTCAAAAATAATTCCTAATTTTGCTAAACATTTTAATTTTGCTGTGTTTTTAGAAATAAGTTCAAATATGTGACCCAGGACCACAAAACCAGTCATAAGGGTCAATTTTTTGAAATTGAGATTTATACGTCATCTGAAAGCTGAATAAATAAGTTCTCTATTGGTGTACAGTTTGTTAGGTTAGGTCAATATTTGGTTGAGATACAAATATTTTAAAATCTGTAATTCGAGTGTGCAAAAAAAAATCAAAATATTGAGAAAATCACCATTAAAGTTGTCCAAATTACAAAGTTTTGACACATTTACAGTAGGAAATTTACACAATATCTTTACTTAATATCCTAATGATTTTTGGCATAAAAGAAAAATCTATAATTTTGCCCCATGCATTGTGTTTTTGGCTATTGCTACAAATACACCCATGCTACTTATGACTGGTTTTGTGGTTCAGGGTCACAGCTATGAGGCGAAATGCCGAGAATTTAAGCAACAGGTGCTTATAATCTGCGTCTTATGAGAAAATATAAGAGAAATGTGGACTTTCGGAACTAAATTTGACCATCCATTTGTCTTGCGAGTTAAATGTGTTCATTGCTGTTTCGTCCTTTTCTTTTGGCATGCATAATCGCAAGTCTTGTATGATAACTGGTTTTGGGAGGGGGTGGAATACGAAACCCGAAAAGATTTGTCGGAGCAAAACGCGAGAGGGGGGCCTGAAGGGGCGACAAAGGAAAATTCATATGTAATGAAATTTGGGTTGAGAGTTTGTCAGCGGAACAATGGCTCAGTGGGACTGTGTGTAGCAGGGGCACGGGTGGCCGGCTTTGTTCAGGGAACACAGGAACAATAGGGTGTCCTCTGTGGCCCGGGGCAGCGGGAGGCCCACGCCGTGCCCTGAGGTAAACTCTGTTGTCACAAAAGGAGCGCTCTCTCCACACAGCCCACCGCTCCACGAGACCAAGGACAGCTAGAGAGAGAGACCCTTACTGGAACTCTGCCACTGACGTCAGCACGTCTGCTCCCGGGCTGATCACTGGACGCCCTTTTAGCTCCCTTGTAAATGTTGCTGGATATAGCGTATGGAAAAGTTTTGGAGTGAGTTCAGAAATGGAACAAGAAAGGCAGAGAGAGAATTAGAGTGAAACAGACAGAATAGTCAGACAAGTCGTTTCTGAAGAAAAAGAAAAAAAAGTTTTTGAGTGAATTATGAGCAAACATATACTATAGCTATAGACAGACAAACGGGTAGATACTTGATTAAACTAATGTAAAAGAAATAATAAATAGATTATGTAAATGTTATTGTCCCTGGTAGACAAAAATGACAGACAGTCAAAAGTTTTTGAATGGTGAGATTGTTAATGTTTTTTAAAGACGTCTCTTCTGCGCACCAAGCCTGCTTTTTTTCGATCCACAATATAGCAAAAGCAGTAATATTGTGAAATATTATTATTTAAAATGCTTTGTGTTTGAATAAATATTTGAATATATTTTAAAATGTAACTTATTCCTGTGATCAAAGCTAAATTTTCAGCATCATTACTCCAGTCTTCAGTGTTATTTAAAACAGCTGAGTACTTTTTTTTTTCAGGATTCTTTGAATAGAAAGATTCAAAGATCAGCATTTATGTGAAATAAAAAGCTTTTGTAACATTATACACATATATATCATTCAAAAGCTTGGAATATAATTTTTTTTGGGGGGGAAAGAAATTGTAGAAATTAATAATTTTATTTAGAAGGGGTGCTTTAAATTCGTCAATAGTGATAATAAAGACATTTATAATGTTACAAAAGATTTCTATTTCAGATAAATGCTGTTCTTCTGAACTTTCTATTCACTAAAGAAACTTGAAAAAAATCTACCCATCTGTTTTTAACAACAATAATATTTTTTCTTTTTTTTTTAGCAGCAAATCAGAATTTTTAAATGATTTCTGAAGGATCATGTGACTGGAGTAATGATGCTAAAAATTCAGCTTTGAAATCACAGGAATAAATTACATTTTAAAATACATTTAAATAGAAATCAGTTATTTTAAACAGTAATAACATTTAAAAATTTGACTGTTTTTGCTGTACTGTGGATCAAATAAATGCAGGCTTGGTGAGCAAAAGAGCCTTTAAAAAAATCTTACTGTTCAAAAACTTTTGACTGGTAGTGTAAAAATAGAAATATAGATAGACAAACAGATACTTGATTGAAATAAATAGTAAAAGAGAGAAAAACCTTTATTACTCCTGAAAATGATAGATGTATATTGTATAGTTTAATATATATTAAGCTAATTTTCTCTATTTTTATATTTAAATTACCTTTGCCATCATCTACTGCTTACTTAAAAGTTAATTATTTTGACTACACTAATCATTTAATAACATTGTTATATATAATCTTTAGCTAATCTTAAAATTAATGTCTGATTTGTCATACTGTACATAATAATTTTTTTTTTTTCGTAATTTATCAATATCAGTAGATATTGGTTATATAATTGTATAATATAATTGCAGAATGTTTAGTATATGCTTGAGTGAAATAGTGGAAAATGTTTATCCCTGGAAAAACATGGATAAAGAGATCTATAGACAGACAAACAGAAAGAAACTATTAAAAAAAGAAGTTTTATCATGTCTGATAGATAGATAGATAGATAGATAGATAGATGGATGGATGGATGGATGGATGGATAGATAGATAGATAGATAGATAGATAGATAGATAGATTTGACTGAATTATTCTGAAAAAGAGAATAAAAGAAAAAGAGTGGAACGTTTCTAGGAATGCACATAATAATGTTATTATTGTGTGTATAGATCATGGCTTTGTGAGGTTTGGTAAGAACAGAAGAGCTTTTCTTTGTGTAGGTTATTTTATTATCATAAAATCTGTTTTTCCTTTTAATGTTCCCACAGCTCAGTGGAAACGCCAGAACAACAGCTTAGGGAGAGTCAGAGTGAAATCAGTCACTAAATGAGTCAGTTCCTGACACAAACGCAAACCTCAGAGTTCCAGTTAAACAGAGCATTATTCACCTCCCGTACAGCATTAATCAGAGGTGGTCTTACAGTTTGTCTTCCTTAAAAGAGAACTCCACTTCCAGAACAATTCACAAATAATTTACCTACCCCCTTGTCATCCAAGATGTTCATATCTTTCTGTCTTCAGTCATGAAGAAATTATGGCTTTTGAGGAAAGCATTTCTCCATATAATGGACTTCATTATATAATGGGGGGCAGCCGTGGCCTAATGGTTAGGGAGTCTGGCCTGTAACCGAAAGGTTGTGGGTTCGAGTCCCAGGTCCAGCAGCGATTGAAGGTGGGGGGACACACTGCTTATTGGATGGGTTAAATGCAGAGCACAAATTCCAAATATGGGTCCCCATACTTGGCCTCACGTCACGTCCTTCATTGGTCCACTGACCTGATTTTGAACTTTCAAAATGTGGTTTAAATGCAGCTTCAAAGGACTCTAAACGATCCCAGCCGAACGATCTGTAATTTTTTTCAGAAAGTAATTTCTTTAATACTTTTTAACTACAAAAGCTTGTGTAGCACAGGCTCTGGGATGTGCGTTCGCAATGCTGCGTACTATTGAATCACGCTGAAAGGTCACGCGGGACGTAGGCGGAACTAAAGACCCAGTGTTTATAAAGCGAATGCGCAAAGACTAAGAATGTGCAAGCAAGTTTGTAAACTGTTTACAAACAAAAAGGTACAACGATGTCCTCCTCTCAAGCTGTAGGAGAAAATAAGATGGAGTTTTTCGCCATACTCAGTACACAGACGATGAACTTACACGTGATTCGTAGTAGTGATGGGAAGTTCGGATCATTTTACCGACTCGGACCTTCGAGTCATATTTAGCAAAAATGAACGAATCTTTTTTCGAGTCATTTCGTTCATTTTAGCAAAATATAATTAAAATGTTACGTGTCCCTAACACATCTACTGCTTACACAAACGTTGATCACACTACAAACAAGACAAAACTATAATGCTATAAGAAACAGAAAAGATTAATTCATTGTTTACCTGGATCTTTAGTCTATGATTAGCTCACCTCTCCTCTTATCTGACAAGTCATTCGTTCATCACGTGACAGCCCAATAAGATGAACGTGAACAGGATGAACAGGATGTTGCGCATGCGCGACTGAACGAATCACTCCCCGAGATGACTCGTTCTTCCCGAGTCACATTAAAGATTCTTTCAAAATTAAAGAATCGTTCAAGAACAACCCATTACTAATTTGTAGCATTGTGGACGCGCGTCCCAGAGCCTGTGCTACACAAGCTGTTGTGCTTAAAAAGTATACAAATTTTTATTTTTCGGAAAAAATGACTAGATAGATAAGATCGCTAGATAAGACCCTTCTTCCTCAGCGTTTAGAGCCATTTGAAGCTGCATTTAAACTGCATTTTGGAAGTTCAAAATCGGGGCACCAATGAAGTCCCTTATATGGAGAAAAATCCTGAAATGCTTTCTTCAAAAACCATAATTTCTTTACGACTGAAGACAGAAAGACATGAACATCTTGGATGAAAAGGGGGTGAGTACATTATCTGCAAATTGTTCTTCTGGAAGTGGAGTTCTCCTTTAATTTCATCCAGTTATGCAGCTGTTTAAATAGCATTTCAAAGTAGATCATAAAGTCCATCCTTTTTGATGATAGCAAAGTTAAAAAAAGACCTAACAAAAAACAAAGCACAAAAGCTTTCTTTTTTCCTGTTGGGACAGTAGATTAAAAAAGACACCGCTGTGTCCTAGATGGATTTCAAGAGATGCCAAGAAAGGGCGAGCAATTCTGTTTTGATACAATTCGATCGGATGTACTGAGAGTTTTGAAAAGACTTTCTTCCTCGTTTATAAGAACCGTCTGTGTTCTCTGCGCGAAACCGTATCTGTGGCAAATCAGGAAGCGAGTGCGGTTCACGGCACCCTTTGGAGTAAATGTATTTGTCCCCTGCTGGACGGTCAGGAAAGGTTATGAGCAAACACTGGTCATGCTTCTCGGGAGCTCACACTTATTTGAACACGTCGTCTCTTCCATTTCCTGGAGGAGGCATTGTGGGACGGCGTGGGGAGAGTGGCACCCCAGGAAGACATCGGATAATAGCGGGGTCTGACTCAGCGAAAAATAGCCTGCTTTAGAAGAATGGAGCCTGTGGAGTGATCACAGAACATGTCTGCCCACAAAACCAGGGAGGAAGCCGCTCCGCTCTTGGATTGTCTTCAAGGAAGTGGACTTTGTGCGTGGCCTCTGACACTGTAGTGGCTGGATTTGGATATCTGATCTCGAATCAGTGTTCCTATAGCAACCAATTAGATTTTAGGAATGTGGAGGTGACACATATCTGTGTCAGTCTTTATCATGGTGATGTAACATTTGTTTTATTAGGGTTGCACACTATATCGTAGTATATCGGTTATCTCTGTAATTTTGTTTTATTTTACTTAAGAGATTTTTAGGGATTTATTTATTTTTTTTAAATTATTATTATTTCCTTTATTTTTCTTTTAAATGCCCTTTGCCATCATCTAATCTCACTCATAGTTATTCTTTAAAAACACAGATCATTTAAAACTGTTAAATATAATCTTTAGCTAATCTCAAAACAAATATTTTTTTTCATACTGTACATTATAATGTTGTGATACCTACATTTATTGTAGGATTTAAATGGATTGATTTTAGTGTTTTGTTTTACATTTATTTAAACACAATAATATACATTTTTAATATCGGCCATTTATCGGTTATCGGTTTAAAAAACTGATTTTTTTTTTTACAATGTAGATATTAGATATTTGTTGTTCAAGCTCATTTCCTTTATTTTTGACAACACTAATCATTAAATAACACTGTTAAATATTATCTTTAGCTAATCTCTAAATAAATAAGACACAATAATGTACAGTTTTAATATCAACCATTTATGGGCCGATATTAAAACTGAAAAAAAAAAGACTTTTTTTTAACTGTGTAGAAATATGATATATTTATTACATATTTAATTATATTACATTATTTTTTTTGACAACACTAATCATTTAATAACACAAATTTAATCTTTAGCAAATCTTAAAATATCTAATTTTCATACTGTACATTTGAATCTCATTTTTCATAATGTACATAATGTAAATTAGAATTTTTTGATCCCATAAATTCACATGAAGGTTTGAAAACTTTATTTATTTATTTATTTATTTAGAGACAAAGTAATATGAAATTTTAATATCGGCCAGTTATCGGTCAATAAAACCTTTTTTTTTTTTTTTTTGTAATGTATCAGTGTCAGTAGATATTGGTTATATAATTGTGCATGCTAATTTCCTCTGTTTATATATTTAAATGACCTTTGCCATCATCTAACACTTACTTAAAGTTAATTTTTTTGACAACACCAATTATTTAATAACACTGTTAAATATAATCTTTAGCTAATCTTAAAATGAATATCTAATTTTCATACATACTTATATTATAATGTTGTGATGCCTGAAATTTACTAGCTTTTTTTTTTTTTTTTTTTTTAATTTAGACAAAGTAATGTAACATTTTAATATCGACCAGTTATCTGTCAATATAATTTTTTACATTTTAATTGATCAATATCAGTAGATATTGGTTATATAATTGTGCATGCTACTTTCCTTTGTTTTTGTATTTAATTTCTGTTCAATTGTATATTTTAATGCCTAAATTCACTTTGACTTGTAACATTTAAAGTAAATGAATTAATAATTGTTTTTATTTAATTTTACTTTATTATTATCAGTAGTAGTAGTAGACAAAAATAGAATAGAATTTTAATGTTGGCCTTAAAATGAAAATAATAATCAGCTTATCTGTATCAGCCAGAAATCAGTCATTGTTTTTAACCACTCATTGCTTTTAAGGGCAGGTTAGAGTAGGAATATTGTTCCGGAACCAACAAAGGATGTTGATCCTTGAACACGTCTTACTCGTGTGAATAAGATTTATTTCTTTTATACCCACCGAAACTGATTCCGTGTCGTTAAATTGAAATGAAAGTGAGCGCAAAACCTTCCTAGCATTATTGTTTGGTCAAGCCAGCTTGCTCTGCCCACTCAACAATAACTTTCCAGAAGTCCAGCCGTCACTTCTGGGTCATTAGCACTCGGTTGAGAGGATTACATAGCCGCGGGGAAAGCAATAACAACGGTGCTTACATGCCCGCCGCCCCTTAGGAGTCCATGCGGTGCAATTCACAGACATATTTTCACTTGGATATTAGCGGGTTTGTATGACCTCCAAAATTGCGTTGAATAAAGTCATAACCCTGGGAGCGAGCGAGCCAAGCTGTGCGGTTTCTGTTCAGTTGAATGAAGCCATGGATAGTGCGTCTTTAGATTGGTAAAATATCGTCTCAAGGATGGCTTCTCAAAGATGTGTTTTTGTAAAGACCCCACTTTGGTCGTCAGCATGACGAATAATTAATATGAAGCACATGCCAGGTTCTAAAGATGAAAGCATTGAAAATATATTACAAGGTTGAATTTTTGTCTGATTAAAGATGCTTCTTTGCATATCTTTCTGAATAGGATCCACGGCCCTTTTCTTAAGAACCCTTCACATTTCGTGCATCTTCAAGACGTCTTCCTCAGATAATGCTTTTTTTGCTCTTTCTTTGAGGGAGGATTCTCTGGCGTGGTTCCTCGGCAAAAATAAAAGGACACGGTTTCATCTAAGCAAATACTACACTGACAATCACAGTACAAGATGTGCTGGCCGCTACACAACACATGCCATTGAAATGCAAAAGCCTCTCTCTCTCAGAGAAAGACTGAAAGAAGGGATTTTTAGGTCATCCTTAATTGAATTTCCTGGCTGATGACAGAGTAATATAGAGACTAATAGCATTGTGCGTGCATCTCGTGTCACCGCTAGAAATGCACTGGAGGAAGGCTCTTTGCGATCACTTACAGACACTGGATATATGAAAACCCTGCGTTCATTATGTCTTCGCTTAATAACTTAATAAGCCTTCTCCGTTATGTCCTATGTAGCTCATGTTATGAAAGTGGAATAGGCTTACGAGGGTTAATGCAACCATTCGTTTCGGTTAATTGAATGGAGCATGAAGTGGTGTTACTACTGTTTTTTTTTCCTGTTGTTAATTACTGAAATTAGATCGTTTTTGCTCACTATTGTTGCTTCAAGTTGCTGAGATGAAGATTTATTGACATAATATCAAATATTTTTGTATACATGTGGCTATATCAGGAGTTTTTCCAAGGATCCCCAAATGATCTTTTAAAAACATGAATTTATTATTATAATTGGTAAACATGATATTATATACATTATTTAGTTTTTTAAAAAAAGCAATGATTATTTTTATTATTATTTTTTAGCTTCACCATTGCATTAAAGCCATACATATTCAGATATTTTGTGGAAACTATTTATTTTATAAAAAAAAAAAAATTGTTTAATTGCACATTTTTCTATTTTTTAACATGGAAACATTTTTCTGTCCCAAGGATGATCCTTTGAAAATGTGAAGGCAGATATATATTTTTATGTATACTGGATTATTTATAATTGGTAAACATTATGTTATGTACAATATTTAGTTTTTAAAAAAAATCAATTATTTATGTGCATTAACCGTGCATTTTAATAAATGATATATATATTTTCAAAATTATCAATTCTAGTGTTGTGTAAAAACAATATAAATGCAGAGTAATTAAAATGTACATATTTTGTCTTTTTATAAAAAATCTAATTCCAAAGCGCTGTTACAGAAAATAGTTTCACAGAACACTGGTAGTATCAATAACAAAAATATAAATATAAATTATTATGAATCATATATATATATATATATAGATATAGATATAGATATGATGGTATTATTGGTATATTGATGGTATATTAAGGCAACTTTTTTATGTATACTTGATTATTTATAATTAGTAAACATGACATTATATACAATAATTAATTAAAAAAAATCAATTATTATTTCTATTAATACTTTTTAGGTTTGTCGTAATATTAAAGCCAAAAAAATTCAATCATTATGAGGAAAATATTTATTTTATATTTATTTTTATATTAAGTTTTTTTGTTTATTTGAATACTAGATTATTTATAATTGCTAAACATGATATTATATACAATAATTTATTTTTCAATTATTGTTTTTATTTTATATATATATATATATATATATATATATATATATAATCATTGCTTCCTCATTGCTTTAAAGTTAAAAATATGAAAATGTGGAAAATATTTATTTTATAATATTTTTTTTATTTAATTATACATTTTAATTGTACATTACAAATGTATTATTTTTTATCATTGCATCATTGCATTAAAACTTTTTATTATTATTATTATTAATTAATTAATTAATTAGATGATCCTTTGAAAATATGAAGGCTACTATATATATATTTTTTATGTATACTGGATTATTAATAATGGGTAAACATGATATTATATACAATATTTCATTTTTAAAGAATCAATTTTTTTTTTTATCATTGCTTCCTCATTGCTTTAAAGTCAAAAATATGAAAATATTATGTGGAAAATATTTATTTTATAATAAGATTTTTTTTCTATTCTTTAGCACATTAATTTTTCCTTGTTTGTGTGTGTGTGTGTGTTTTCTTTTCATTAAAAAAAAAACTAAAAGAAACAAAAATGGCTATAATTTCTATAATTGCTATGCAGATACATTTGAATAAATTTTATATCTATTTTCAAAATTATCAATTCTAATGTTGTGTAAAAACAATATAAATGCAGAGTAATTAAAATATATTTTTCTTTTTATAAAAAATCTAATTTCAAAGCACTGTCACAGAAAAGAGTTTCACAGAACACTGGTAATATCAATAGCAAAATATAAATATAAATTATTATGACTCGTATCATATAAATATATATATATATATATAAATATATATATATATAGGCCCCAGTTTGAAAAAACTTGACTGTACTAACAAGGAAGCAGTCCGTTTGTTACATACCTTTAACTAATTGCGGGGCAATTACAAACATCTAACACAAAGTACGACTGTAATTCCCAGTAAACTGTTTCTTTAATACATTTAAACTCACTGAAGCCGCAAAGCGGAGGCAGGTGGAAATGTAGCGGTTTTCAGTCGACCCGGCTGCCAACTTCATCAATAGGGAGCCGCTAATGTGCAGACGAGAGCCGGGCGGTTCGATTACAGCTTCATTTGGTAATGAAGTGAGAGCGAGAGGCTCCCGTGAACGCTTTAAAGAGCTCAGCGTGATGGTTTGGAATCGAATAAACCAGATTTTGTGATTTAGACACGCGTAGGAGCGTTCGCTAGCGTTACAACACAAATGAGACCCCACGCAAATACTGTCTGTACTCGTATACATATCATTACATTTAATTACAACAAGCTGGCGCTTTAGCGGTGTTCTCGCCCGTGGACATGGACACACACAAGTGTACACACACGTATGCTGTGAGATACCCTCATCCGTTGGCAGCGAGAGTAGACCAGAGGGAGCGAGACAGCTGCCCGGGGTGGATGTGTGCCTCCCGGTTTGTGCGGGATCGCACCCATGCCTTTCGTTTGGCCGGCTGAGGCTGCCTGGAGGGTGAAGTGTATTGTAAGTGTGACCACAGTACATTGTTGCATGACTAATCTCGGCCTTCCATCTGCCACTGAGGCCCCGGCACAAGCACTGCGCTCTCCAGCATCAAGCACTGCCATATTGCAGCAGTCACAACATCTTGGCTTTGACTGGCACTCTGCTACAGCAGAAGCGCCCGGGTGGACCCACTGCCCGCCTCACAGCCGGGAATTATGGGACGTTACATGTGCACACATAACGAAACACAGAGATTTGTCCTGACGTCCAAAGCTGACGGCTTGTGCAAATGTCTTGATTGTGATGCACGACGTGTTTAGTTTAAAGGGATGCTTCGCTGTGTCATCATTTACTCACCCTCATGTTGTTCCAATCCTGTATTGCCTTCTTTTTTGAAATGTAATAGAAGATATTTTGAAAAATGTTTCAATTTTGGTCACTGAATCATATTTTTGAGTGAGCTGTCCCTTTAAGATGTGTAGTTGTACTATTTTAACTCTTACAATTTCCAGCGCCAGTGGTGGGGTGTTCATTTGCAACGGATTTACAAAAGCTTCTCTGATTATGCGAACCACTTTAAAGTGGACGTTTGTGCAAGCGTTTTAGCATGCTGTTAATTTTGACAGCAAATTTTGATTGTAGTCATAGTCTTTTGACTAAAATGCAATTTAGTTTTAGCCATATTTTAGTCATCTGAATTGTTTTTAGTTTTAGTCTAGTTTTACTTGACTAAACAGAGTTTAGTCGACTAAATCTACAGTAGATTTAGTCGGGTAAAATCTAATGGGCGTAGTTACAGTGAAATTTATTAAGAATTTCTCTAAAATTACCAAACTCATTGTATAGGTTTGATATTAAGGTTTTCTCATGATATACACAGATTTAACTGCTGTGAAACCACTTCTGCCAATGGTTATTATGCATTCTTTATAACAGTTTGTTTACCACACTCTATAAATACATATCTGTATTAGGGCTATTAAAGTGATTCAGTCAAGAGCAGTGAGGGATTTTCTGTATTTCTTTTGTTGTTTGATTAACATAAATGCCACAGACAATAACAACTAAATTAGGTTGCTGTCCCTTTAAAACCGAATGCAACGTACTGATACACATCTGATATTGTCCGTACTGTTTACGTTCACCTAAGAAGTAACCAAGTGTGTTTACGTGAATACTCACCAAAACTGACAATTCGACAATTTTGTGTATTTCTCTGTTAATGCGACGCAAAAGAGTATTTGTGCTGCTTTGGTGTTTGCGCTCAAAAAACCAGACCGAATTGAGTTCTCTTTTGTCGTCAAAATTATCCATATGTCTGCTTTTCTCTTACTCCCAGATATTGACATTTTTGAACGTTTTATGAGACGTGCAGCAAATGTATGCTAGCTTATGTCCCAACGTATAGATCAATAGGCTATGAGACAGTTCATTTGTTCGCATCTAACCTCCTAACCACGCGGCAAATTGGTTCTGAATGAAACTCTTTCCGAATTGTCCCTCCCTAACATTGTCGTCTCGTTTTTATTCTTTGCAGAAAACATCAATAGATTTTCGTCATTGTTTTTGTTATTCAAAACAAGTTTTTGTTTCGCTATCGCCTCGGTTTTTTTGGTGAAAAAAAACTTGCCGAAATTATTAGTCCACAAAGTTAACAAGAAAAGAAGAAAAATATCCATATTTAAAACTTTATAAACTGTAATCTCCAACCTCCACTAAATGTCGTACGCACATTCACGAGATGATGTAGGATGTAGGCACAGTGAGAATATGCTAGATTCGCGAGAACCAAGTTTTGTTTACAGCAAAGGAAAACCAGTCTCCTCTTGGCCTAAATCAAAACCAACATTTTTCTTTACAAATCCTCCTTTTGTACTTCTAATTTGTGACCGGTATTTTATTTTGCACTTCCGTGTTCACCTACATCCTACGCCATCCACTAAAACACCACTTTCTTGTGAACGTACATACGACAGTTAGTCAGTTATTACGATTTATTAGGTTTTAAATATGCATATTTTTCTTACAAAAATGCATCGATGTGGTTCAGAAGGCCTTTGTTAATCCCCCGGAGCTGTGTGGAGCACTTTTTATGATGGATGAAGGCACTTTAGTGGACTTCAAAATCTCAACACCCATTCACTGCCATTATAAAGCTTGGAAGAGCCAGGACTTAACTCCATTTGTATTCGTCTAAAAGAAGAAAGTCATATACACCTAGAATGGCTTGAGGGTGAGTAAACCATGGGGTCATTTTCATTTTTGGGTGAACTATCCCTTTAAAAAACATTTTTACTGCACAAACGTCTAACAGCTATGCTAATTAAAGCCTAACTCTAAAGGCTTGTTCAAACCAAAAACATCATTCTGAAAGAGATTCCAACAATATTGTGTGTATTCTGTGCCATTGTTATTATAGTTGTGTTGTGGACTATTCTCATAAAACTTTATAGTTATCAGCAGTTGTCATCTTTTTGTGTGAACTTGTTTTGACAGCTAAAAATATCAATGCTAAACATAAAGGAAAAATCAAGAGAAACTAGTCAACTTCGACTAATCGATTAGTTGGTTGTTGGACAACTAATTGAATTGAGTCAACCATCCCTGTTAGACAAGTAGATTATATATTTCTTTAGCTTCTTTCTTTTGCCTTTCATACTGCTTCTTTCTAACTGAGTTTCTTTCTCCTTTTGAAGTGTGAAGTCTTGTAAATTACAGGGAGGATGTGTGGTGTGTCGAGAGCCGCCTCGCTCTCTCTCCCCGATTAAACCATCACACTCAGGCTCTCTTTAATCTTCCGCAGTCCAAACCACCAGCCTGCTTTTGTTGATGCTAATTCAAAACTCATGTAGAATCTCTCAGATATCTGAGATATTAGCATACAAATAATTATAGCATGTACTTCTGCTCTGGTCTGCTGGTAATGCACAAGATCAGGGAGTATTTGCATGAAAGTAAACCTTCGCATAAGACGCTTAGAACTCGACAAAAGTTCAAACTCAGATATACTGCACTCAATGTACAAACGTACTGTATTCGGTAAGTGTTTCCATGATGTGCCAGAAGTGGAAAACTACAGATTGCAGTGTAATTGTGGGCAAAGCCAAAAGTGCACACATGACTGTGCTGGAAGTGATTACAGATGAGTTCATCTCCAAGTCAAGAAGATGATGTTTAAGAGCCCAAGCATTTAGCAGTTTGCAGCATGCAAGTTTTATCACTCTCTCTCAGCAGTACAAGTTTTTTTTGGCAACGTCAGCATTTAGAACACTTGAAAAAAGAAAGATTCACAACTGCAAAGTGTTAGTGAGAGATGCAGTCACACTGTTTCACACACATTTAGCCATTTAGCTACCCAAAAAGGGACTTACAATAGATTATACTATTTTTATCGTTGACATCAAAAGTTTACACTTGCAGAATCTGCAAAATGTTCATTATTTTACCAAAATAAGAGGGATCATACAAAATGCATGTTATTTTTTAGTTAGTACTGAACTGAATAATGGTTGAATAGATTATGAAATGACCCTGTTTAAAAGTTTACATACACTTGATTCTTAATACTGTGTTGTTACCTGAATAATCCACAGCTGTGTTTTTTTTGTTTAGCGATGGTTGTTCATGAGCCCCATGTTTGTCCTGAACAGTTAAACAGTTTGAACAGTTAAATTCTTTGGGTTTTCAGCATTTTGAGCCCTTTCCAACAGTGACTGTATGATTTTGAGATCCATCTTTTCACGCTGAGGACAACTGAGGGACTCGTATGCAACTATTACAGTAGGTTAAAACACTCACTGATGCTCCAGAAGGAAAAATAATGCATTAAGAGCCGGGGGTAAAAACTTTTGAACAGAATGAAGATGTGTACATTTTTCTTATTTTGCCTAAATATTGCATTTTTTTTTTTTCAATTCGTACCGCCCTTCAGAAGTTACAGAAGATACTGACAAGTTTCTCAGAGGACAAAATGAGTTAAATGTACCCTGATCTTCAAATTCCAAAAGTTTTCACCCCCGGCTCTTAATGCATCATGTTTCTGTCTGAAGCATCAGTGAGCAATTGAACCTTCTGTAATAGTCGCATATGAGTCCCTCAGTTGTCCTCAAAATGGATCTTAAAATCATATGGTCATTGTTGGAAAGGATTCAAATACACAAAAATGCTGAAAAACCAAAGAATTTGTGGGACCTGAAGGATTTTTCTGAAGAACAGCAGGCAGTTTAACTGTTCAGGACAGACAAGGGACTGTGCAACAACTATCACTAAACAAAAAAACACAGCTGTGGATTATTCAGGTAACAACACAGTATTAAGAATCAAGTGTATGTATACTTGAACAGGGTGTATTTTAATAAATTTAACTATTATTTTCTCTTGTAGACTATATGTAAACCTCTTTTATGTGAAATATCTTATTCAGGTCAGTACTAAATAAAAATAACACATTTTGTAAGATCCCTCTTATTTTGGTCAAATAATTAACATTTTGCAGATTGTGCAAGGTGTATGTAAACTTTTGACCTCAACTGTATATACACTTTTTAATTTAATGGAGATGAAAAAAGTGCACTTAATTGTATTGAATGTGCACTTGTAGTGCACTTCACATTTTAAAAGTATATTTTAAGAAAACTGTATTTGCAGATAATATATAATATTTTAATTTTAACTTATTATTTGATAGTAAACTTTAACCACATTTCAAAGATGAAGTTACATTTAAATAACCCATAATCCCTACTTAATTATGTCAGAAAACACATGTTCAACTAATTGCATTTCATATATAATACTGTTTAAAAGTATCTGAAGAGTAGGTTTTTTTTCACAAGGCTCCAACACTTTTGACACATTGTGAAGTGTAGCCCGCTCAAAGCTGACAGGAAACACATGCTAGCAGTTCTACAATAGGCAGCACTGTTTTGTCTGGGCATTTCCCCAGTTAGCGTAGCCATTAGGCCAGACGTGACTTGAAAGTGCAAGTTTTGTAGTTAGCAATCACTCTGTGCGACCATTTAGGTGAGATTTGTACGGTTTTAACACTTCACGGTTTACCTCAAAGTCATACGCACACGCGCGTTTGATGTCGTAGCGCTCTTGAAGCAGTTGGCTGCGATCGGATGTGATTTTCTGCCAGATTGTTGTAGTCTTTGCTTGATTTGTAGTGTAATGGTTATAATGAGATTGCGATTAGCAGCGTTTTTGCGCAAGCAGTTTTTCTTTAACGTGAAACGCACTGTGTGGCGCTAATGCTAAACACAGTGACTCGTAGGAGTGATTTGGGTTAATCACTCTTTCTCTCTTAAGCTACAGGATGAACATTTGTCATTCAGCAATCTTCCACCACAAATTTAAAAGCTGGTCTGACATCATTGCCAGCTTGTAAGTGTTCCCTTCTAAGACAGCAGCTGTTTTGGTTTAGCCTAAGTGCCACTCCTAAATTAGCGTGGCTTATGTGTTTTCTCATTTCCTTCATGGCCTTTCAGTCATGTGTTGATCTTGAGCTTTTGGTTTGATGTTTTTTTTTTAATGGGTAATGAGAGAATGTTTTAATTGTGTTTAATGTGCTCAGCGTTCATTATTATTTTTCATTTCCAAACCGCAAATAAATTGACTGTGTGAAGTTGTAAACAGGCGTTTTTGAAGATGCATTGTTTAACAGACCCAGTTTTGTTCCCTGCATAGATGTATTTTCAGGAAGTTTGAAATGGCCAATCAGCTTTAGAATGTCACAGCAATAAGTTGTGATTTGCTAATAAGTTATAGGTGGTATTAGAGGGCAGGACATTCTCATTCTAGAGAGCATCTGATTGGATGAAATTCATAGTAGCAGTGCGTCATCATTATATTTGGTATGGGTGAGCGATATACCGGTAGACATAATTAAACGGTAGAAATTTGTCACCTGGTAGAGATTTTGGACTATCGTCTCTATCACGGTTACACGCTCATGTGATGTTGCAGTGCTACGTGGTCACGAAAACGTATCGTTTGCATATTGTTAAGCATAGCGGTTTAAAAAAATTTTAAACAGTTGCACACACACGTGAAGACGTTGTTCATAGAACATGGGAGTATTTTATGCCGCTTCACAGGCCTTGAAAGGTTAAATACACACACTTGTATGTGTCAAAATGAAAGTATCCATGTAAGCACAGTAATTTAGGTCTTAAATTAAAGCAAATAGCTGAGGAAGAAAACACATGTGTAACAGTATATTGGATACGGGCAGCTCTTAAAGTGGTAGCAGTCCAATATTCCTGCTGTCTGTCATTCATGTGGGGGGGCTAATATTAGTTTTTTATGATATTGACAATGGTGACAAGAATTATGACATTTCTGTGGTATCAAAAATTTTGATATCATAAAGACCAAATCAAAACTAATTATATCATGATATATATTGTTACTGTGAAATAAAATTACTCATACTGTGACATAAGATTTTGGTCATATCGCCAACCCCAAATTTTTGGTCTGTTTTCTTCCACTAAATGGAGTATTATAGTTTTTTAATTTTAGCTGAAGTATTAGTCATTTTGTTGTATTTTGCTGTCCTTTTTTTTTTTTTTTTTTTAGTTTAGTTTAGTTTTAGTGATGAAAATGAGATCTGTTTCTTTGGCAAATGGCTAAAATAAGTTTTTTAATATTTTATTTTATTTTATTCCAATTAACAATTTTTTATTTAGTTTTAGTTAACTATAATCCATGGTTACATTTATTTATTGCTTCATTGTCATTATACATTTAGCAAATGCTTTTATCCGAAGTAACCTGAATTGTTAGAAATAACTCTAGTGTTCATTTCAACTGAAAACTGCAGAGATTCATACGTATAAGTACATGTTTTAAATTTTTTCAGAAATGTATAGAGGCATGTATTTCCAGTGAGCCTATGTTGAATTTTATCTTTCATCCTGTTCACCCCTGCTTGAATTGTTGTGTTTTCAGAGACTTAGGCTAGCTCTACAGAAATTTGAACAAAAGCAATAAACTTGCTTGTTTTTTATTGGTTGCTCTTCCCAGGTCAGTCCGCCTAGAGTTCTCCAGGCTTGGGCTCCGAGATCCCAGCTGTTGCCATGGATCCCAGCAGCTGGAGCGGCAGCGAAAGCGCCGGGGAGGATATCGAGAGGATGAGCGACTCGGCCGATAAGCCCATGGACAACGACGCAGAGGGCGTGTGGAGCCCTGACATCGAGCAGAGCTTCCAGGAAGCCCTGGCCATCTACCCACCCTGCGGACGACGGAAAATCATCCTGTCCGATGAGGGGAAAATGTATGGTGAGTTGAAAAACACTGCAACAATTGGTTTGATTGCTGGGTCAGAACTCGGTCAGAGTTCACATAAACCAAACCACCTTTTCATAAGTATGGATTGACCCAACTTGACATCAGATTGACTTCAAATGTGTAGGTTTTACAAACAGACCTACTTATTTTGACTAGCTATGTAACGTTATGACTGCTGTTACAGCTTGTTTTGACTCCTCGTAATCGTGTTTGTTGAGGTTGGCGGGGAACAGACTCATCAGAAAGTTCTCAGGGAAGTTGTTAGTTGTTTGTCCTCAGGGTGAGGCGATGAGGTCCGTAGGGCCTCTGAAACTGGAAAAACGGGACTCCAGCGGGCCAGGCGGCGGAGCAGGCTGGCTGTCCTGGGTTCTGTTGTAAAGTCAGCGTGAACCATTAGTTAGGAGCAGATGGTCGTGCGGCTGACACCAGCTGCGCTCCCAATCCCCCCCACCTCATTCCCCGAAGCTTCCCCCCCTCCCCTCCACGCCTCCCTCAAACTCCCGGCTGGGGTGATGTCATGGAAAGCGGGAATACTGCTTTTCTTTTCTCTTAGGATATTGAACATGCTCTTGGCCTTGTCCACAATGAAACCTCCTCACTCTGCTCGGACTTGTATCCAGCTGTCTTTATTAGGAACAACTCTGAAACAGTTGTTAAATCCGGATGCATGATGGAAAAAGTGGACAAGCTTATAAGTCATAAAAGCATTGCTTTATCAAAGTTTTTTCATGGTTGCAGCCCGCCTGGGGATGCAGGTTTGAATCCAACTTGCCATTTCCTTTTGCCATTTTCTTGCCTTTTTCCAATTTCCTGTCCTTTTAAAACATTTAGGTTTTTGCAATTGGCACACACTTTAATCCAAAGCAACACGCATTGCTTTCAAGGTATTTACAGGGTTAGTTCACCCTCATGTCGTTCCAAACCCATGTCAGTCGAACACGCGTCAAAGACTGAAAGGGAAGAGAAGATATTCTTGAATAAAGTCATTCTTTTTTTTCTTTGCGCACAAAAAGTATTCTTGTAGCTTCATAACATGAACCACTGATGTCACATGGACTTTTTAAACAATGTCCTTACCACTTTTCTGGGCCTTGAACGTGTCAGTTGTGTTGCTGTCTATGCAGGGTCAGAATTTCATCAAAAATATCTTAATTTGAGTTCCGAAGATGAAAAGCCGTCTTACAGCTTTGGAATGACATGAGGGTGAGTAATTAATGACAGAATTTTCTTTTTTGGATGAACTATTCCTAGCGCTGAAACCCTATTGTAATTGTTAAAATGGTTACGGATCAGCAATCGTGCAGACCAAACCGTAAGTTGTAGAGACTTGAAACATGGAGGGATGGTGGTATTCACAGCTCCAACAGTGTGACCCAGGCTCGCCCCAGTTGGCCCGACAGTGACGCCACAGCGATTGAAAAGTACGAAATCCTCACCGGACAAAATGCACGCCTAAGATTCAATCGTGAGCCTGGCGAAATTTTCAGGTATTCCGCATTTTTCGCAAAACCTACTTTTGCAAACTAGTCCTAGGTTTTTTGCCTGATCAGAACCAAACCAGTGCAGAAAGATTCTCTGGAAAGTAAATATCAATAATTATCCAAAAAAAGTCGAACTTTCCATGCCAAAATGTTTGAAAGGGGCAGGGCCACTTTTAGTAAAATGCCTGTAACTCCTGAACAGAATGAGATATTTCCACCAAACTCGGAACACTTATGTAAGAGCTCAATCTGAGATCGCAGGAAAAAAACTGCAGAGCTTGGCCACTTGCTGTAAGAGGCAAAAAACATAAAAATGGCTACAACTGCGCAACCATTTGCGTATCTAAAAAACATGGCCACCATTGGCCGACGAAGTTTGAGCACCTTTTAGACAAGGTTATCGGAACGAAACTCGGTGGGCCTGTTTGACTCACGGCCCCAAAGGTCTGAGAGAAATTTGAAAGAAATCGGCCACTGGGGGGCGATATAGAATTTTTCAAGGGCGTACACAATTGTACGTCGCACGACATTCGTAACATACAATAGAACTCCTCATTCCAAACAACTTTGCCTCTAGAACCACTGCTGTCAATCAAGTCGTTTGTTAAATGATTGAGAAGGTGTACTTTTGCAAACTAGTCCTAGGTTTGTCACTCAATCTGGAAAAAGAAAGACCCTGCAGTACAATTCTCTGGACTCTCTAGGCTAATAATTATCAAAAAATGTTGAATTGTACCCTTTGGGAAACTGTAACAGGGTTATTTAGAAAAGGGGCCTGTCCAAATGTACCCAAAATCCTATAAAGCTTAAAGGAAAACTCAAAACTTCACGAAACCTGCTGAGCACATGCGACAGGTGATTTTAAACAAGCATGCAAAGCTGGTGCTATAACAGTCATAAACATTAAAAAACATCATAATTCTGTGGCAAATGACCTGTATTTGCTAAAAATGCTTTTTTTCAGTCATTGATTTAGGTGGTTACAGACAATATTTAATGTATATTCCCATATTAGCTTAAATTCTTTAAAGCACTTGAACCCCGGTAATCACTGCTTGCAGCTATATTTATATTTATTATTATTTTACATAATTTCTAAAATGTAATAACAAAATGTGCATTATCAGTGTTTTTTACTCTTTATGTCGACGCAGACATTTTCAGCTTGTCAAGATGTAAACATCTCATTGTTAGTGTTTTAACTAATGTTAACAAATTGAACCTTATTTTAAAAAGTTTCACAAAAAGGACATTTCTTCCTCAACAGACACCTGTTTGTTCCCATGACCACAGTCGTTTTTTCCTTCAGGCATTTCCTTCTAGATAAATTGGCTTGTGTTCGTGGGGGGTTTCTTGGGTCGCTGAGGCAAACCTGTCACCTCCTACACCGCCGTCCGTGTAACATTCCTTAGCCTCGCACTTGCCGTCACCTTCGTTATTTCATCGTCCATAGCAACTGTTTGAGGTTTAATTTATCTGAGCGCACCCATCACAGAGCCATACAAGTCAAGATCTCGGTCCCCAGTCCTGCCGCTCTCCAGGTCTGCCAGCGCCGTGTGGTTAATTAGCAGCCGTCCCTATAGCAACCGTCTTTCATTTCAAAACAATATGTAGGTTTTTTTTTCCTTGTGTCGTGGCTCAGCTTATCTCACTGTTTACCTGAGGGGGCTCTTTAGCCTCACAGAGGCACGAAAACTGGACTTGAGCCAGATTTCAAGTTTTTGCTATAGATGGCATGAAACACTGTGGTGGCTGCCATGTGGTTTCACAGGTGAACAAAACGCTTGTTTTTCCTCTCACAGGCGTGTGTTTAGTGTAAATTTGGCTGATTGTTGCGTGATATTTCTCTTTTTGCTCTCTCTGTCGACTCTGATATCATAAACCACTTGGCTCTGCTTTGCTAGTACTTATTTTAGGCAGAGAAAGCATGCCATAAGTAGATTTGACAGTCCCCCGCTGGGTTCGGTGAAAGAAAGATCTAATCACACTGGTTTCACTTCTGAGGGGATATACTGTGAGGACTTAACATAATCTCAGCCAATTAATATTTCTCAAGTGTTTTATATTCCGACATCCATATCCACCTGCACTTAAGAAATGCATTGTTTCGTTTTTCAAAGCACAACTAACATACTTGGCCATTCTGTGATCAAATATATTTTAGTATTTAGTGAAATCCATTTGATCTTTTCCCAAACTCCATTTTATTAGTTTTTTTGCCATTTAAATTTTTCTAGAGTCTGTTTTAGTAGTTACATTTATTATCAAAAAGCATGTCTAATTAACTGAAATCTTGAAACTTACAATATTTAACAACAATTTATTAAAAGTTTAGGGAAAATTAAATTTTTAAGGCCTTATGATTGTTTTTTTTTTTTTTTAATTCGGTTTTATTTTTTGCCAAATTCCAATTTTCTAGATTCCATTTTATTGGATTCATTTTAATGAATTAATCAAAAGCATCAATAATTGCTTTTGTAAAAAATTATTATAATTTTTTTTTCAGAAATATTGTGTAAAATAATAAAATGATGTTTTAATAATAATTGTGTTATTATCATTAGTAGTAGTACTATCTTTACATTAAGTAATATATTTCTGTCACAGTTTCTTCAAGTTAAACCAAACTTATTTGGACGAGTTGCCGTGAAGTTTTAGTTTGTATGTGATATGATGATAGTTTTTCTCAAAAGAAATGGTAAAATGCTCATGAAGTGACTCTAAAGATTATGTTCATGTGTTCATGTACTCATATTTTGAGGCAGCAGAGACACACAGACCATGCAGGATTCATATTTAAATAGTATTTTTGCAGCTGAATATTCACAGACACTAGTCCATATCGCATTTAGGTTAAAGTTTACTGACCTGCTTTTGATTTATCCATTCAAAATTTGGCAAATTCCGTGACATTCAGTGATATACATTAAATTCTGTTTTTATGACTGGATTCTGTGATTCCATCTGCGTTTTCCACATCCCGGAAATAATAGGGCCCTAGTATAATGACCGTTAAACAGTAAAATTGAGCGTCGTCTTATAGCTATGCCAGTTTTTGATGTCAGTACTCTCTTTCTTCTTGTATAATAAACTTATTCAATCAATTGTCATTTTGTATATTTATTTTATTATTTTATAAATAGCCACACTGTGTATTACCCCTGATTTGCATGTGTGCACCTATTTTCATTCTAAACATTTCATTTTTGAAGTATTTACTGTCAGATGTTCAACATTTAGCATATTTAGCATACAGTTGAAGTCAAAAGTTTTACCTTGCAGAATCTGCAAAATGTTAATTATTTTACCAAAATAAGAGGTATCATACAAAATGCATGCTATTTTTCATTTAGTACTGACCTGAGTAAGATATTTCACATAAAAGATGTTTACATATAGTCCACGAGAGAAAATAATAGTTGAATTTATAAAAATGTCCCCAAAAGTTCAAAAGTTTACATCCATGATTTTGAGATCCATCTTTTTTTTTACACTGAGGACAACTGAGGGACTCATATGCAACTATTACAGAAGGTTCAAACCCTCACTGATGCTCCAAATGATGCATTAAGAGCTGAGGAGTGAAAACTTTTGAACATAATGAAGATGTGTACATTTTTCTTATTTTGTCTAAATATTATGTATTTTTTTCATTTAGTACTGCCCTTCAGAAGCTACAGAAGATACTTACATGTTTCCCAGATGACAAAATAAGTTAAATGTACGCTGATCTTCAAATTCATGTATTGTTTTGCCTTCTAGAGCACCAGTAAGCATTTGAACCTTCTGTAATAGTTGCATACGAGTCCCTCAGTTGTCCTCAGTATGAAAAAATGGATCTCAAAATCATACAGTCACTGTTAAAATGGATTCAAATATACAAAAATGCTGAAAAACCAAAGAATTTGTGGGACCTGAAGAATTTTTCTGAAGAACAGCAGCAGTTTAACTGTTCAGGACAGACAAGGGACTCATGAACAACTATCACTAAACACAAAAACAACAACTGTGGATCATTCAGGTAACAACACAGTATTAAGAATCAAGTGTATGTAAACTTTTGAACTGGGTAATTTTTGCGAAATATCTTATTCAGGTCCGTGCTAAATAAAAAAATAACATGCATTTTGTATGATTCCTCTTTTGGTAAAATAAACATTTTGCAGTTTCTGAAAGGTGTATGTAAACTTTTGACCTCAACTGTATGTTTTTACGACTTATAATTTGAAATATATATGTGAATCTGCTTTAAGTGTTTATCGTATGTTTGTAAATAAATACAACGCCTAAAATGAATGCTATTTAGTTACTATGCTTTTTGAGGGACATTTCAGTGTCGTATTTGTGCTTGCTGGGGTGGTTAAAGTGCAAAATACCTTTTATTTAATTTAATTTAAAGGACATTTTGTGTGCTGCTCTATTCATGCAAACAGAGGCTGAATCGTTCCTAATTTTACCTTGAAGCACCATGTCTTTCTGCATTTCATAATGGCAAATTGTGAGTGTAAAATAATGAATAGACTGGTGTGCTCAGGCAGCGATGGGCTTTGTGAACATAATGTGTGCCTCGGAGGATTGGAAATACTGTGATTTTAAGCTGTGTCTTTAACAATAGGATAACAGACCCGCTCTGAGACTTTAGTGCCAGTTTGGGCTACATCACGTTCCGCAGGGGAAACTAGCGGTTATGGGAGTTATCGTCATTCTGTTCTGGCTAACTAGTATGCTGTTGAGTCTCTGCCATCGGCAGAAGTACACGACAAGGCGATCCAAAAACACAAAACAAACCCTCACTATTTTCTTAAAGTATTTTTTTTATTATTTTCAAAGATGAAAGATAAGCAATAGACATGCATTTTAATTTAAATCAATGAAAAATCTGATATTGAATACATTGAATGCCTCTCTTTTTATTTAGTTTTTTTTTTAAATAAAATGTGTTTATTCATTAATGTATTTATTGTTGTATTTAATTATTCATAATTATATAATGTCCATTAATTTTAGAATAAATTTTTTTATTTATGGTTGTATTTAATTATTCATAATTATATGATGTCCTATAGTTTTAGAATACAGTTATTTTTGTTTATTTATTTGTTTATTTATTTAATCATAATTAATTATATAATGTCTAGTAGGTTTAGAATTAATTAATTCATTAATTAATTTATGTCGTTGTATTTATTTATCTTACTGCTACTCTTATTGCTGTATTTAATTATTCATAATTATATAATGCAGTTTTAGAATAAATTTATTTATTTATTTTGTCATGCATTTATATTGTTGCATTTATTTATTTATAGTTTAATTATGTCCAGTAGGTTAAAATATTTATTTATTTATTTATGGATTGTTTGATTGTTTTATTTAATTATTTATAATTAATTATATAATGTCCAGTAGGTTTAAAATATTTTTTTTGCATTTTTTTTATTTATAATTAATCATATAATGTCCAGTACTTTTAGAATAAATGTATTTATTTGTTTGTTTGTTTTAGTCATTTATTTATTTATTGTTTTATTTAATTATTCATAATTAATTATATAATGTCCAGTAGGTTTAGAAAAAAATATTTATTTGTGTATTTATTTATTCATAATTAATTAATCATGTAATGTCCAGTAATTTTAGAATAAAATGTGCTTGTTTGTTGATTTATTTATTATTTTTTATTGTAGTATTTAATTATTCATAATTAATTATATAATGTCCAGTAGGTTTAGAATACAATGTATTTATTGTATTTAATTATTTGTAATTAATTATATAATGTCTGGTAGTTTTATTTATTTATTTATTCATTTATTTATACATAATTAATTATATAATTTTAGAATAATTTGTTTGTTTTAGTCATTTATTTATTATTTTATTGTTTCATTTAATTATTTACAATTAATTAATTAACAATTAATATTAGGTTCAGAAAAAATATTAATTAATTAATTAATTAATTAATTAATTAATTCATAATTTTGTTTTTTTATTGTTGCATTTCATTATTTATAATTAATTAAGGTCCAGTAGGTTTAGAATACTATTTATTTATTTATGCATTATTTATAGAACTAATATTTTTTTTTTCCTCAGTTTTTTTTTTAGTGATTTTAATTTAGTTATGAAACAAATAGCATGTTTAATGTAAACATCCCCTAGTAATATGTCCAAACTGAATTTTCTATCACCCTACACCTACCCTGCACCTAAACCTAGCCCTCACAGGAGACTGTGCACACTTTTACTTTCTCAAAAAAACTCATTGTGCATGATTTATAAGCCTGTTTCCTC
>JAHKKF010518144.1:0-15875 GCA_019740295.1 Labeo calbasu
CATTTCAATTGCTGGCACTGTACTGCCCATGGCCCCATTTGAGATTTGGACCTCACCGAGCGAGAGTGAAGTATGGGGGATTAGCTTTCTGTGTCAGGTAGAGCACTCCTAGAGAAAGGCTGATTACATCCTCGCTTAGTCCCTGTCGGGAATCTCGGTCACAGCACTAGCTAACATTAGAGTGATAAGTGGAACTCATTATCGTACTGCCCTTCATTCCCAGACACACCCAAAATGGGTTAACAAGGCGAGAACAAATCGCCAGCTTCTTCAGCAGATGCTGGCAGGTAGTTTGCAGTGTCAGCTGAAGAATCCAAGAAAAACTCAGTGAAGGAAGCTAAGTATGTCAAAAGAATCGGTGCTTTGAGGCCAAGATACCACCCAATGTTGATACCGTTAACTACAACTAAAACTATTATTAATCATTTTATGTTAATGGAATAAAACTAAACTCAAATAAAATCTCCAGCAAATATTAGATCAAAAGCCTACACTTAACTGAAATAAATTTAAGTTGAAGTATTAAAATGACTAAAACTATCTCTAACCCTATGATAAATAAAAATAAGAAATACACAAAAACCAATACAATTGACAAAAGCATATTAAATGTCGAAAATTGAAATGAAAACTAAAAATATAAAAATAAAATATTCAAAATATTTTTACATATTATAATAGTATGTATACAAAAAGAACACTGATAGCAGCTGATTTTGAACTAGTGGTGATGCATCAAAAACACTTCTTGGTCCAAATGTTTAATTTTCCTTTGAAATTTACTGTCATTTACTGTAATTTTCTGTAATTTTTGTCTTTGTAATGTGTTTTGAAAAACACTGAATAGATTATTAAAATTATAATTAAAATGAGAGATAAAAAGCATTTTGGAAAAGTATGTATTAAAAAAAATTAACAAGAAAAAAAAAAGAAAAACTAGGGCTTGACCGAATGTGTTTTTCAGGGCTGATGTCGATACTGATTATTACAGATCAAGCAGACCAATGACCGATATTTTGAACCGATATATATGTCTGGTGTAAAAATAAAAATTTATGTGAAAATTAAGAATAACAAGGGCTTTAAGAAAACGTTAAATGTTTTGAAATGATTTTAGTAGCAAATCGGTTAAGAAAGTGACCGATACTGACAACAAATCGGTTAAGAAAGTGACTGATACTGACAACCATTAAAATGCTTAATATCGGCACAGATAATCGGTCGACCTCCAGACAAAAACCCTCGCTGAATTTAATTGTTAACATTTGAAGTAATGTTTAAGGTAATGCTTAAGTGTTCGCGAAATACTTCAATTAATTTATTTATATTTAAACTAATATTTCACTGTGAAAATTGTTAGTTTTTTCTGCACTGTTCAAATTAGTATCAAATAATTTCACTAGTACTGGTATGGGTTACTGAAATGTTGGTATCATTGCAGACTATTTTTAGCACAGTTTTGAGTGCTGGATGCTATAATGGGATTTGTATTGATCACAAACTTCAAAATCAAGTGTCTGTATTTTCTTCTTATGCTAATGCACTGCTTTTCCAGAGGCTGACAGATCACCAGACATGTTTTTTCAAACACTTTCTCACATTCAACCTACTTTACTGGATAATTCCACCAATTATCACAACGCATTCCGCATTAATTCCCAATGGGCCAAGCTCAAGAGAAAAGAGACTGGATAAAGAAGTGAAGGCTTGAAACAAACAAGAAAAGGATCTGTGATAAACAAGAAGCTAATCTTCAATCAAGTTTAGAGTGTTTTGAAACTCTTAAGCCACTGCCACACTACTGAAAAATGTAGCATCACTAAAGTGGCGTAAAACTCGATGTAGTTTTTACAGTTTTTTTTTTTGGAAAATGAAACTGTAACTGAAATCAGAACTTTTTTCAAAGCTGAACTGAAAGTGAACTCAAGCATAAGTTTGAGCCGCACAACTCACAGCGCTTTCAATGCTCCGGGCCGTTTCGCCAAACAGCTCTGACTTTGGGTCCTCCATCTCCGGCGTGTAGAAGACCTCCTGACCCTCTACCTTATCCAGGTGCAGGAAGCCGCTGAAACGCATGGTGGCTGTAGGGCAAGGCAGGGAAGCACATATGGTTACATAAAAAGACACTTTGATGAAACGCACAGTGCCAGTCCACTCTCAGCTACACACACTTGTGGTTGGTGCAATGCCAGTCTGTAAGTTAGTGATGGAGCTTCTGTGAGGTTAGTCGTGGGGTTCACTGAGTGAAGAAAGAGAGATTTGTTTGCAGTGGAGGTGGAGGTATAGGGAAGTATGTGAGAATATGGATAAAGGTCTGGAAGGAAGGATGGACTGGAGTTTACCAGACCGAGACTCTTCCCAAAAGCTGGCATGGAGGACTGAGTGGAGAGAATTCGGTTAGACAGCAACACTGACATACATTGCACAATACATCACAGAAATAAGGTTAAAAGACACTTTCATATGTCCCGACTAGGGTCGGGGTCATCATTAAACATTCCTTTAAGGTTACTGCTGACCTTTCACATTGACACTAATAAGCGGAAAGAGTGAGAGAGGATCAGAGGCCCGTTTTTACATGACGGAGAAAAATAAATAATGAATAAACGACTGACGGAGAGCGGGGAGCGGGTCTGATGCTGGGTTCTGTGCAGCATGTAATCAGCTGAACAAATTGCCCAAATCAATCATGCCGGCCAGGCTCCAGCTTGGCTGGGACCGGGATAAGCACTTGTATGATTATCGTGAAAGATAGCCGTAATTGTCTTCTAATCCCAGGAACGGGTGAGTGACAGAAGCTGGTTAAAACTGCATGATAAGGGTCTTTTTGCACAGACACACATCACCTCGTATCTGATGGGACTTTCAAAAAGGAGCAAATGGGGGAGATTTGAATGTGAAGAGAGATGGAGGGAAACAGCGATCGGATTCTAAATCGGAAACATCTGAGGACAGGAATTTCCCACGGAGCGCAAAGACATGTGGAGAAATCAGGCTTTAGATGTGGATTCAAATTAAAGTCCTAAATTCTCCACCACAATACGGCTATGGTCCATCATTTCTAGCGTGCACTCATTAAAACTAGCCTTATCTTTGGTTACAAAGCGTCCAGATGGCTTCCTCTTGTACAATGAGATACATAATTTTAATTTACATTAGATATGTAAATTCATTCTTAACTAACATTTTAACTTTTATGCAAAGGGGTAGAGGCATCTAAGACTCCACGTTTAAATCATAAGCTTGGAATTGGTTCACAAACGACAACTGAGGAGAATGAACACCAACCAGCATGATTCTTGTAGTAAAAGAACTGTAAGGCTTTTATTCTTTGAATACTTTCTTCCAGGGTCCAAAATGAATTTTGTCCATTTTTTTTGTTACTTTTTAGATATTGTTGGTATAATCTGAGTACTGGAAAACTGGATTGATTATTTCAACATGACCTAATCAATTATAACTTGGTTGAACAGGTTTTCATTAGGAAAGCTTAAAGGCATAGTTCACCTAAAAATTAAAATAAAGCTTGGAAGGACAGGACATTTTTTAATATAACTCTGATTGTATTAATCTGAAAATAAAAAGTCATATTCATCTAGGATGGCTTGAGGGTGAGTAAATCATGGGGTAATTTCCTTTTTTTAAACCTTCCTTTAATTTCTAGCATTAAAGGAAGTTTAAGTCAAAAGTTTACATACACCGTACAGAATCTGCAAAATGTTAAGTATTTTACCAAAATAAGAGGGATCATACAAAATCCATGCTATATATATATATATATATATATATATAAATAACACTGTTTAGAAGTTTACATACACTTGTTTTGTTTGTTTGTTTAGTGATAGTTGTAACAAAGTACCCTTGTTTGTACTGAACAGTTAAACTGCCCGCTCTTCTTTAGAAAAATCCTTCAGGTCCCATAAATTCTTTGGTTTTCAGCATTTTTGTGCATTTAAATCCTTTTCAATAATGACTGTATGATTTTGAGATCCTTTTTTTTTACACTGAGGACAACTGAGGGACTCATATGCAACTATTACAGAAGGTTCAAACGCTCATTGATGCTCCAGAAGGAAAAACGATGCATTAAGAGCCAGGAATGTAAACTTTTGAAAAGAACGATAATGTGTACATTTTTCTTATTTTGCCTAAATATCATATTTTTTTCATTTAGTATGGCCTTTCAGAAGCTACAGAAATATCATACAGTCATTGCTGGAAAGAGTTCAAATACACAAAAATGCTGAAAAACCAAAGAATTTGTGGGACCTGAAGGACCTTTCTGAAAAACAGCAGGCAGCTTAACTGTTCAGGACAAACAATGGACTCATGAACTATCACTAAAAAAAAACACAGCTGTGGATCATTCAGGTAACAACAGTATTAAGAATCAAGTGTATGTAAACTTTTGAAAAGGGTCATTTTTACAAACTTGACTATTATTTTCTCTTGTGGACTATATGTAAACGTCTTTTATGTGAAATATCTTATTCAGGTCTGTACTGAATAAAAAATAACATTTTGCAGATTCTGCCAGGTGTATGTAAACTTTTGACCTCAACTGTATCCATCATCGTATTTAGGCAGCAGGGGGTAAACTGCACTGTTTGCTGTTTTCAGCCTTTGAGTAAAACTGTTTGATGTGAGAGGGAGTTCTCCTTAGCGCTTGAGAGACATGGGGAGAGCTCGAGCTGACAGCAGAGACTGAACGCAATGGACATTAGGGCCCTCGCTCCCGGCCGCTGTGACACATCGCCAATAAACGGTGGGGAGTTACGAGACCCGGCTGACGGATATGAGAAAAGACGTGAGCACTTGACCTAGTGTTCCTATACAGAGAACACAAAACATCTGCCTGCTACTGGCTGTCTGTCCTGTATTGATTAGTCTCCATTGTGTATAATTTGTGCTCTTATAAAACAGATGGGACTGGTGTGAGAAAAAAGGTTTGTGTGTGTATGGACGCATCTGGTCTAATGCCAGTCAGAACGCATTTTGGAGAATTGGTTTATCCATTTGCTACGGCTACTGACACCGAACCTGCTCCCCTGCATCTGGCATACTCAGGGTCCAAAATTAACTGTTTACATACACAACAGTTTGTGGTTTGGAAGATTCCTATTAAGCAGTACTACTGTTTTCAACATTATTAATAAGTAGAAATGTCTGAGCACCAAATCAGCATATTAGAATGATTTCTGACACTGAAGACTTGAGTAATGGCTGCTGAGAATTTGCAGCACAGGAATAAATTACATTTTAAAATGTTAAAATTACACCCATGTATACTCTTTATATACACAATTCAATTCAACAGTGTATTATATCAATTCCTTATAAAGTCACCAGACAATTTGTGAGTAACCAGTAATTTTTTACAATCATTTGGCGCATGACAAGTACTAATTTTGGACCCTGGGCACACAAAATCAACGTTCATACGGCATGTCTCATACAGACAGTGGTTTCCCCTGTCATTAACTACTCCGGGCCCCTCCTCCTCACCATTCTCTCAGTCTTGCAGGATAAAAAGAATAATCGCTGTTGGCGGCTTAGCCATAGAGCTGGTCACACGGTTAATCACTGAACACGTGCCGTTATCTGTAGTATAAAATAAGCGACATTTGGTTAAGTGTGATTGGCGGGAACTTACAGGGGCAGTTTGTACCCTCAGAGCTTATGGCGGCCGTCTTCCCATCGGGACAGCATCCGAAAGGTGTGTTGTCACAGGAAGACCGTTCTTCGGCTGTGGGAAGAGTGGTAGTTGCTACTGTTGTACCTGAAGAGAGAGATGAAGATGTCACATGAGCAGGATTTCTAGAATTTGAAGCTTCTATGCATCTAACTAGTTAAAACTGATATCTCTATGTTTGTATAATTGCAAAAACAATTAACATGTCAAGTTGTGGAGAAGGAAAATTATGGTGCAAATAATTACAGAGGCAGACGGCTCTATGGTTGACTCTTTGATTTGCAGTAAACAATCTGCGAGGAGCTGTGAAATGACTTTTACATCTTTCTTGATGTATTCCTACTTTTCAAACTCACATTTAGTCAAACTCTAACAATAGCTTGTTAAAACTGTCTTCGCTACAGAGCCAGCCTCACACCTACAAGTATATATACAGAAGATTAGCACCGTGGGTTGGAGCAAAATATCTCCTGCTTGCCAAACAAGCCATAAAGCCGTCAGATGTTCAAGGGCTCTGTGAGTATGAGAGAGGCAGCGTGTGAAAATAGTGAGTGGTGGAAAATGACTTTTGGCGTAGAGCTGGAAAGCATCCCTGGACGTCTTTTCACCGTGTCTCTGGGCAAATTTATGAGCCGCTGCCCCCGAGGTGCACGCTGGCCGCCACGCTGCTTCAGCCTTGCAGGCTATTGGTTCATTGGGAGGCAGAAAGTCATCAGAAAGTCCCAAGAGATGCCTCCCACTCCGATGTCAGACAGACTTCATGTGTCCTGTGTCAAAGAGCGCTCCAGTCCAACAGTGACAAGAGAATAAATCTGAGGCCCTGCTGCTCTCTCTTATACCAGTTCAGGCAGTTAAACAGTAAAGCCAGCATTAGCTGAATAAAAATAGCTGGTCTACTTTATGTATCGTGGGGGTGAAGGACACAAAACAAGTAAAGGGATTGAGGGATTTGTCACTTGTATGTCAACCAAGAGGCGGCTGTAGTGGAGAGCAAAATTGGAGTTTTGTGGCTATTAGAGTCCACATCTATCGCTTTTCTATGCTGGTGTGCAGAAGGTTGACAAAACAGATCCACATCTGGCAAAATAGGGTAATGTTTAGAATTTTTAATTAATTTAACTTAAAATAATTTAACTTTTCCCATTTCTAGCTACTTGTTGGAGTTGGATTATTTGAGTTTAAGTTAACGCCATACTTTATTTTCTTTAATAACCAATTTAATACACATGTAAATTATAGTTAGCACCTGGAAATGATTCATTTTGTAAGTGTCTTTGTTGCTTTCTTCCATGGTCAATGTTTTGAAAGGTGGAAAATAACTAGCTGTGGTTCTCGACTGGTCTGGAAATGATAAAATGTGACCAATAATATAATCAAAATTAGTTATAAACAATATATAACAGAAATAAATGTAAATATATTTACATTTTAGTCATTTTATATTCTTTAAATCTAAAACTAATATAATAACTAAAAAAATAAGTCACATATTTGTAACATGTTGGTCCGCCTAAGTACAATCCGGCTGAAAACAGTTTAAGAACCAATAAACTTAAAACAACTGGCTACTTAAAGGAGAAGTCCACTTCCAGAACAAAAATTTACAGATAATTTACTCACCCCCTTGTCATCCAAGATGTTCATGTCTTTCTTTCTTCAGTCGTAAAGAAATTATATTTTTTGAGGAAAAAATTTCAGGAATATTTTCCAATAAAGTGGACTTCTGTGAGTTGAAACTTCCAAAATGCAGTTTAAATGCAGCTTCAAAGGGCTCTAAATGATCCCAGCCGAGGAAGAAGGTCTTATCTAGCAAAACGTTTGATTAATTTTCTAAAAAAAGATAAACTTTTTCACCTCAAACGCTCGTCTTGTCCAGCTCTGTGTGAACTCTGTGTATTCCAGTTCATGACAGTTGGGGTATGTCGAAAAACTTCCATCTCATTCTCTCAACTTCAAAATCGTCCTACATCGCTGTTTTAACTTTTTTGCAAAGGGTGTTTGACCCTCCTTGCGTGTTCACTTTGTAAACACTCGGCTGGTACTTCTGTAGCGATGTAAGGCTATTTTGAAATTGGAGGAGAAAATGAGATGGGAGTTTTTTGACCCTAACTGTACTGAGACGAAAGTTCACGTAGAGCTAGACAAGACGAATATTTGAGGTTAAAAAGTAAATAAATTGTACATTTTTTAGAAAATAACCGTTTCGCTAGATAAGACCCTTCTTCCTCAGCCGGGATCGTTTAGAGCCCTTTAAAGCTGCATTTAAACTGCATTTAGGAAGTTCAAACTCGAGGGCACCATTGAAGAAAGAAAGACACAAAGAACTGAAGAAAGAAAGACATAAACATCTTGGATATGTCCTACCCCCAATTCTTACTTCAATAGAAAACATGTCAACATAAAATAAAGAAAACTCAATTAATTTCACGGGGTCTATGTTTTAAGCTTGGTTCCAGATAAAAACAGACTGTGCAGGAACAGCTCAGATGAGACAAAGGAACAGTGGTTGCCTTGACTTAATATGAAATGGCCTTTAGAAGAGGCTTACTCATAAGGTTAGGTCATGTTAAAAACTGAAGCTAGTCATTTTGGTGAATTATTCACCAAAGTGGTTCCAAATGAAACCGCTCACTTAGCGGCTGGATGTCAGGTGTCAAAACCTCTCAAATAATAATGGGAGCTGAGATAATGGGCAGTGTTAAATTGATATGCCATTACAATTCGAGTCGAGGTCATCTCGCACGCAAGGTCAGTCCATACAAGGGAGAATTTTATCATCTCTTGTCATCTGTTCTTGACAATTATGCCTAAACCCCTTATGACTGAAAGATTATGGTGAATGCATTACCAAGTGGCTCTTCTCCGCTCTCCTCCATTCCGCTCACCATCTCGTCGTCCCCACTGGGCTCTCCACTGCCCGATTCGTCAAAGTCAGGGCTGGAGTCCAGGGGTGGGGATGAGGTGCGGGGTGGTTTGTTGAGTGTGGTGGGGCGGTGGGTGGTGAAAGAGCTGGAGTACTTTCCTGCCTCGACCACCTTCGGTGGAGGCAGTGCCTCCACCACGAAGCTGTCCAGATNTGCGGGGTGGTTTGTGGAGTGTGGTGGGGCGGTGGGTGGTGAAAGAGCTGGAGTACTTTCCTGCCTCGACCACCTTCGGTGGAGGCAGTGCCTCCACCACGAAGCTGTCCAGATCCTCGGGAATGCTTGAAGTGGTGGTGGTGGTGAGGCCATGGCTCTGTTTGGTGATCTTGACGTGAGCGGTGGGAGGGGTGGTGCGGTGGGTGGTTGGGAAGGGGGTGGGTTTGGCCGTCAGCTCAATGGATTCTGGGAGAAAGCAGGAATGGAATGATGGGTAAGCATAGATGGAAATGTTTCTGTAAGCCTTCTTTCTCACCTTTGAATTCTACCTCCCACCCGTTTTTCCTTGCCATTAAAACAAACAAAAAAAGCCTCAGCATGATTTCAGCAGGTTGTCCTTAGCCTGAGCAACGCTTTGTATGCCTCACAGATTCATATCAAAATCAGATGCATGAAAACACCAGGAATAAACCCACTCCTGCCTGCAAAAAGCATCGTGTTTCAATCATATCACTTAAGCTTCATTACACCCCAACACCCGAACACCTGCAAAGAGCTCCTTTTGTAGTCAAACAACAAGGGCTTAGTCTTAAAGGATTAGTTCACCCAAAAATGAACATTTTGTCATTTACTTGCACCTCATGTTGTCCCAAACTTCTATGACTTTCTTTCTTGTGTGGAACATAAAAGGAGAGATTTTGAATGAATGTCCTTGTCGTTCTTTTCCATATGATTACAGTGACTTCAAAATGACAGAATAAAATTGGTCCAAATGACTAATATATTTCTTGTCAGTAAAATCCGGATCCAAGCAGAAATCCAAGTAGAAATAGAGCAAAGATTTTCAGTGAATACAGTGAATAACGACTAAAAAGGGACATTTCATTCTTCATTCGAAGTAGCTCACTTCCAGAACAAAAATGTACAGCTAATGTACTCACCCTCTAGTCATCCAAGATGTCATTCTGTCTTTGGTCGTAAAGAAATTATGTTTTTTGAGGAAAACATTTTAGAATTTCTCTTTATATAATGGACTTCTATGGTGCCCCTGAGTTTGAACTTCCAAAATGCAGTTTAAATGCAGCTTCAAAGGGCTCCAAATGATCCCAGCCGAGAAAGAAGGGTCTTATTTAGCGAAACGATCAGTTATTTTCTACAAAAATGTAAAATTTATATACTTTTCAACCTCAAACACTTGTCTAGCTCTGTGTGAACTCTGCGTATTCCGGTTCATGACAGTTAGGGTATGTCGAAAAACTCCCTCTCATTTTCTTCTCCAACTTCAAAATCATTCTACATCGATGTTTTACCTTTTTTTGTAAAGGGTGTTTGATCTTCTTTGCATGTTCACTTTGTAAACAATGGGTCGGTACTTCTGCAGCGATGTAGGATGATTTTGAAGTTGGAGTGCACACAGACCTAGACAAGATGAGCGCTTGAGGTTTTTTTTTTTTTTTTAGAAAATAACCGATCGTTTCACTAGATAAGATCCTTCTTCCTCGGCCGGGATTGCTTAGAGCCCTTTGAACCTGCATTTAAACTGCGTTTTGGAAGTTTAAACTCGGGGGCACCATAGAAGTCCATTATATGGAGAGAAATCCTGAAATTTCTTTACGACTGAACAAAGAAAGACATGAACATCTTGGATGTCAAGGGGGTGAGTAAATTAGCTGTAAATTTTTGCTCAGGAAGTGAACTTCTCCTTTAAGAACATTTCTTCATATTTCATATTTAAGTTCCACAGAAGAAAGAAATCATACAGGTTTGCAACAACATGAGGGTGAGTACATTAAGTAAATTATGACAATTTGTATTATTGGGTGAAATATGTCTTTAAATTTTGGTTTAACCTGTACACAAAGCTATTTTATGGCTTCAGACGACTCATATAAACCACTTTCATGATGCTTTTTTGTCATTTCGTAGCTAGACAGTCTGAGTACTTATTTTCTTTCATTACGTTGAACAATAGCAGCCAGGGTATTCTTTAAACCTTATCTCTTAAAAGTCACACAGGTTCGAAATGACGAGAAAGAGAAAAATACTGACAGAATCTCCATTATTGGATGCACTATCCCTTTAAATTCCCTACAAAATTAATGAACTACACAAGCAGAAGACCCAGGTTGCTGCAGCGCTTCTTTCTGATGTGATTCTTTGAGGTTTTTAAAAGCTAGGTTTTCCGCAAGCTCAACCTGATCATTACACAGACTCTTGACCAGAAGTGTTTATGCACTACTGGGTTTGAGACTGCAGAATACGGCTGATCTGTGAGAGAGTGTGCTTGTGCATGTGAGAGAGTGCCTGTAGATATGAATTATATATACATATTCAGATGTTGCCCTCCTGTAGGGAGGCTTTAATCACAGACAGCCAGAGCCTCTAGTGATGAATGATTGATATAAATAGGGCAGAAAAGCAGGGTTTAGCTGCATCTTCAAAGGAAGCCCTCACTTCAGTGCAGGCATCCGTCGACGCTCCAACCACCGCAGCCTTGTCAACACTCTCGCAAACCTCTCCACTGCAGCAGCTGAGCTCGAACTTAAAAAAGACATTACCAATGCAAGAGTCTTCTTCAAAGATGCAGATTCTCTGATATGTGTATAAAAAAAGATTCAGAGGACAATAATAACTGCGGTGCGGACGAATCGAGGCGAAGATTTCACCACAATAGGGATCGAGGGATCCGAACGCCCAATCATCCGTGGCTTTGTGCTCAACTTTAACGGATCCCTCGTGTACAGGCTAACCGCGCTTGGTCGGGAACCTGATAACATGCTAGCACAGGCTATTAATTACATGCTAATCATCTCGCATTTGAACAGCGAGTAGCTGACGAGGTGTGAAATACGATACCTTACAGAAATACTACTTCTATCAGACCGGCTGTCACAGCCTGGGCGAGTGTGTAGATACGCTAGCTTTGTGCAGGAGAGCACCGATGCTATCGCCGTGTGTCACGGCATGCGTTTTCTTATTTCGACTCGGCTGCACCTGTCATTCAGGAGCTCAGCGTAGCGTTAGCTCCGAGGGGAAGAGAGATCTGGGGTGTGGGCTTCGAGTCGTTCGCCTCAGCGTCGGGTTTTGTGACACAAATACGCACGCTGAAAGAGAGCAACTGGCAACGGGAGCAGTCAGTTTGCCTTAATCAAGTTTAACGCTCCATTTGGTTTTCAAAGAGGCAGGGTGCACAATTAGGAGACGCAAAAATCATTGTCATCTTCAGTCGCCACAGCCGTATACTTATTCTTGAAAGGCTGTTATTAAGATGGCTTTCTGTCTTTTCATACAGTACTGTACGCGCGTGTGTATTTTAGGCGGATGTGAAGTTGAAAGAGGCAGAGAGAGAAAAGAGTGAGAGAAACTAAAAAATGAAAGGGGTAAAGAAGATTGCTTTGGTTTCAAAATAAGCTAAGCTCCATAAACAGTATATTTAATGCAAATCTAGCAGCACAGAAAGTAATTTCGACTCATCCTTCAGTTTGTAAAAACAAGTGTAACTCCTGTCCTAACCAGACAAACTATGATTGCGGCTGTCCACAAGTCTGGCTAAGTGGTAAGTGCTAAGTGGAGCAGAATTTTGGACCAATGAGATTTCATGGGGACGGGGCTATGTGCAATACAGCGGTGCAGTGTCAATTAAAAGCCACGCCATCAACAAAATGTCAAATCACGCAGTGCTAGTTAGGGCAAAAACTAAAGATTTACATGCTATTACTTTACTTCGTACAGCAGTGGTTTTCACCATTTTGACTCTAAGGCCCTCGATGTCCAGTTTGTGATTTACAGGATACGAATTAAGGGTAAGGATTTAATTGTTTTTTTTTTTTTACTCACAGTGTATATATATGTATATATTGTATACATGTATTTACACCGCATATATACACATGCAACACTTCTTTCTGTTCCTCGAATCTGATTGGCTGAGAGGAGTGCAATATTCTAGTAATAACAGAACTCCAACTTTTTTTACCATTTGTATCACTCCGTTTGCGGTATTTCTCACAGCGAGTGTCATGGTGGACAGTCAAATCCACCATCATTTTATAAATAATACTGTTTTTGTGTCACGGAATGTGGTTTTTAAGAGATTTTTAGACAAGGTATGTATTTATATTAAATGTGACCCTGGACTACAAAACCAGTCATAGGAGTACATTTTTTGAAATTGAGAATTATACATAATCTAAAAGAAGAATAAATAAGCTTTTCATTGATTTTGATTTGGCTGAGATACGACTATCTGAAAATCTGAAGAAAATCGCCTTTAAATTGGTCCAAATGAAGTTCTTAGCAATGCATATTACTAATGAAAAATTAAGTTTTGACATTTACAGTAGGAAATTTACAAAATATCTTAATGGGACATGATCTTTACTTAATATTCTAATGATTTTCGGCATAAAAGAAAAATCTATCATTTTGACCCACATCATTTATTTTTAGTTATTGCTACAAATATACCCAAGCTACTTAGGATTGGTTTTGTAGTCCAGGGTCACAAATATAAAAGTGACTTTTTCAGATCTAGAAATCACTACTTCAAATATTCAGTTTTTTTCTAGACAAAAGGAACCCTGGCTACACTGTAAAAAAATGCAAATGCATATTTTTCCAGTTTATGAAACATTTTGAGTCTCAAATACTAAAAAAATGCTATTTTCTTGAAACGACATAAAACAACCTTGTCAGGCCAACAAAATTACCCCAAATGTTGTTCCTACTAGTCGAACACCGTTCTCGAGGTTTGTGCGTCTAGTTTTGAGGCCTAGCGTATGTTCAATCACTTATATCTGATTGCTGGATATCTTAGTCTTGTAAGACGTTTTACAAACAAAGACAATGTTGTCTACATATTAGACAAAGTGATCCATTACGGTTTCTATTTACGCTGTTTGTCATTGTTAAATAAACAAAAAATTGCTAAATTAAAAAATAAATGACCTCAGCGACAGTAATTGTTGTTTCAGTTGCTGCGACAGTGACTTTTTCTATTTGCAAAATAAGACAATCAGCACGAACAAGCAAATTTACGTTGGCTAAACAAAGCATCTTTAGTGAGAAAAACTAAAAAACTGTTGTTGAGAGAACTCAAAAGTCTTACTGCATCGAATTGCCTTTTTTTTTTTTTTTTTTTTTAGTTTTCTCAACTATTTTTTTTACAGTGTATTCAAAGAAAAAAGGGCAAATTAGGATAGTAGTTTTGTATTATTTTACATTTTTATTTTATGTCATTTTGAATTATTTTATGGACCCCTTGGAATTTTGCTAGTTGCTAGTAGGCCCCTAGTTGAGAAGAACTGATGTACAGGTTAAATCTGAGTAATTTACACTAATGCTCTTGTCATATTGTTAAAACACACAGTAAATATTCTTACATACAAAATGGAAGTTATTTGAGATGTACAATTGTTTTAAAGGTCCTTATCGCAGTTGTACTACTGTTGTAGTAGGCGGATAAACTCTAGGTTATACGACGTAATTCTTGTGGGAGGATTTCTTCCTATGTAAACAGTACCTTGCAGGGTTTACCGCCTTTACATGGTAATGAGAAAAGTTGAAAAATTGGATGTAACTTTGCACAGACAAGGTTAGTAAGCAATTTTATCAGAGCAGACAGTGTGTATTTTAACATCTATCCTGCCTGTAAGGCCTTGCCCTGTAGGTTTCCATTTTAGGTTTATTTTTAAACACTGAGGGATGATTTGAAATTCTTTTCTGTGGCATGACAGAGATAAACTGGTATTGAACCCGGAAAATATTGTTTAGAACAAAAACGATGACCAAAACTAACATGTACGCCGAGAGCCGCCCGTCCCATATGCTAATGTGTAGACTGCCAATTTGCAGCAAGCGTACAGGTGATGACACCATATGTGAGCGCAAGGAACTGCCAAGTCTTGGACTCTTGATGAGCCAAAAGTTTCTCAGCCATTCAAGACCCTGAACACCCTGCGTCATGTACCAAGATGTGCCACTGATTGCCTCATCTGCTGCCTGCTATGGCAACATGAGGAGTAACTCGCTCCGTGTGGCGTTTCATAGCGCCGTTTGTCATCAAGAAGAGTTGATGATGAGAGAGCATCAAGAGATCAGCGGGAGAAATATAGAGAGAAAGGCAGGTTTTCTGCTAATTCACATCCAGTCACACGTGAAATGAGCTTGTGATCTAACCCCTCCACCTCAGGGCTGCCGAGCAGTCTGAAGCCCGGGCCGCTTTACCCCACATGTCGGAGAAGAAATTAATAAATGGTCCTGCTGTTGCCAGTTCCGCCCTAGGCTGGTGAAGATCCAACCTAAGCCCGCTCTCTACTTCCTCCCAGATCCCTGAGTAAACCCAGAAGAGCAGCTGGATTCTTGTCATGACGGCAGGTAATGCCAAAAAAACAGCAAGACAGAGAGTTACTCTGGTTAATGACTACAGGGATGATGGTCCAATCGTGATCTCCAAACATCAGTTTGTGCTGTGTTGTAACATAACCAGGTCCAGATTCAGTTTGCCAAATGTGAGCTGTAATCAAATAACTAAAATATTTGCTGACACAAATTGCTGTTCACAAAAAGAACTGACTGGATGGTGAAAATTAGTCACCCATGACCAATATGAAGGGCCCCATGACTTTCATGAGGCGGAAAACACCGACAGAATCGTGGAATTCAGTCATAAAAATGAAATTTACTGTATACTGTAGAAAAATTTGGGATGAAAAAATCAAAAGTAGGTCAGTACACAAATCAAATAACGATATGGACTAGTGTCGCAGGCACGCGGTTTCACATACTGAAGCGTGTGTAACGCTTGGGGTGTTTTCAGCCTCTTCCACCTCAATATATGAGTATATGGACACATAAACAATCTCTAGAACTGCCCTGAGAGTCACTTTGTGGGCATTTTACCCTCATAAAGGTCTTCAGAGCAACCCGTCAAAATAAAAGCTCGGTTTAACTTGAAGAAACTGTGACAGAAATATATAATTAATGTAATGATAGTACTACTACTAATAATAAACTATTATTAAAACATTATTTTTAAAGAAATATTTAACAGAAATTGTTTACCTGAATTTATTTACCAGAAAAATGTAAATACACAGCACAGT
>JAHKKF010518147.1:0-20681 GCA_019740295.1 Labeo calbasu
TTAAAAACTTAAGTTTAGTAGCTGCCTTAACATTTTTGAAGTTAAATCAACTTAAAACTACAAGTCATTTTAACTCATTACAATAAAATGAGTTAAAATTACTTGTACTTTTAAGTTGATTTAACTTGTGAGTTGAAATGATTTGTTCTTTTGAGTTGATTTAACTTAAAATTTTAAGTTTTAAACTTAATTTTTAAAGCTGAACTTGGTGAAAACTTTTTACAGTGAACATATCAGCATGTTAGAATGATTTTTGTAGGATCATGTGACACTGAAGACTAGAGTAATGATGCTGAAATTTCAGCTTTGCTATCACAGGAATAAATTACATTGTAAAATATGTTCAAATTGAAAGCGATTATTTTCAATTGCAACAATAATTCACAACATCACTGTTTTTTACTTTATGTATTTTTACATGTGTGTGTGTGTGTGTGTGTGTGTGAGTGTGTTAAATGCTAGAACCCTTAATTGACTAATTTCAGTCAGATTGGCAAAGCCTGCATATTCCATTTCTGCAATGAGTTTGTGGGTATTCAAAGAAATTATTGCATCTTATCTCTAGACACATTATGTGCGTTATGGTAATGGTTTATGGTATTAGTCTTCAGCAAGCCTGCATGCGTGTGCCGACTGAATTGATGTAAAGCTCTATTAAAATAGATGGCGATATTTTTCAGGGGTGCGAGGGTCACTCTGTCTCGCAGGACAGGCTCGGTTATTCCCAGCGGCTGTTGACTTATGCTTGGCTGTCTGGTAATTAGGCCAGGTAATAGCCTGCTCTGATGAGGACTGTGTGCAGGAGCCACAAGAGAAAGAGCTTATAATTGAGTGGTCAGGCTGGGACTACCATCAGCTAACAGCAATGAAGTGCACTGATCAACAAAAACCGTGCTGTAGCATTCAACAGTGGATAGACAGCACACACATGCCAGGCTGTAAACATTTATCACTGTTTGTGGTGCACACATCCACCTGTGTTACATTTATCAGGGCACTAGTAAGTTCTGATTCCAACCTGCAAAAAACTGATGCTGAAGAGTTATTCTAGTTCAACCTTATGTGAGTCTGGCACATTTTCTAGTATTTATATGTAAAAATTACCTTTAAGACTTATATTCAGTATACAGTTCACACCCTCTTTCAGAATCATTAAAAATGTTAATTATTTTACCAAAATAAGAGGGATCTTACAAACTGCATGTTATTGTTTATTTAGTACTGACCTGAATAAGATATTTCACATAAAAGATGTTTACATATAGTCCACAAGAGAAAATATTAGTTAAATTTATAAAAATGACCTGGTTCAAAAGTTTACATCCCCCTAATTCTTAATACTGTGTTGTTACCTGAATGATCCACAGCTGTGTTTTTTGTTTAGTTGTAGTTGTTAATGAGTCCCTTGTTTGTCCTGAAAGGTTAAATTGCCTGCGGTAAGCGGTAAAGCGTTAACTTTTAGGGACACTCATCAGGCATTTGATTTTCATTTCCATTTTCTGTTGCATGAAGCAATGTAACAAAATGTTGCAGCAGTCACATTTTATTGTTTTAGAGAAAATTAAACACGCTTTTTAGCCCAACCCAGTGAAAATTTCACTTTGAAACTGGTACGAAATGTACAACAGATTACAAGATTAAAATCGTAATAGTTTGAAAAAATTATAAATTACGAGAATAAAGTTGTAGCAATATGAGAATTGTTGAGATTACGAGATTAAAGTCATAATATTTTGAGAAAAAAGTCAAAATTATGAGAATAAAGTCAAAATATTTTGAGAATAAAGTCAAAATTATGAGAAAAAAAAGTTATATTTTARAAATATTTTATTTATTTTAAAAATAAAATATAAATTTATTTTATAATTAATTTTGACTTTATTCTCTAATTTTGATTTTATTCTCAAAATATTATGACTTTAATCTCGGAATCTTAATTTTTTTATTTCAACTTTATTCTCGTATTGCTGCGGCTTTATTCTTGTAATTCATACTTTTTTCTCAAAATATTTCATCTTTACTCTCATACTGCTACGACACTATTCACGTGAATTTGACTTTATTCTCAAAATATTTCAACGCTATTCTCATATTACAACTTTATTCTCGGAATTTAATTTTTTTTTCTCTAAATATTTTGCCTTTATTTTTGTATTGCTATTACTTTAGTCACGTAATTTCGACTTTATAATCAAAATATTTCAACTTTATTCTCATATTGCTACAACTTTATTCTTGTAATTTTTTTACTTTATTCTCAAAATATTTCAACTTCATTCTTGTATTGCTATAACTTTTTTCTCGTAATTGTGACTTTACTCTCAAAATATTTCAATGTTATTATTGTATTGCTATGACTTTATTCTTGTAATTTTTTTTTTTTTCTCAAAATATTTATGCAATATACTTTTTTGCAAAAATGTCACCACAGGCACATATTTTTCATGAGCCTGGGTTGACCAAAAAGGATTTGTAGCCATTTTCAAATGTTTCAAATTTACAGTGTCTATGAAAAATATATGAAAACATATGTGTGCTAAAATCACACTTTATGTACAAATACTTACGGTTGCTAGTGTGATCAAATTGGCTTTCTATGCACGCAGTCTGATCCACTAGAATGACGGATATTTGAAGAGACAACAACAAATGGAAGATGATCAAAAACCCAGCCCTTCTAGTTATTCAAAGAAAAAAAGGAACATCCCTGCCTTGCAGAGACTGATTAGAGACGGATTGAAATTCTAGTCATATATAAATGGTGAAACGGACTCTAATAAGTAGTATCTGTGACAGTGTCTGACTTTTAATTGCTTAATGAGGGCCAAGGATCATGATAACTGAACTCTCATTTCGTGTCTGCTGAAAAGTATTTGCTAATACTGGCACTGTCTTCATTAGTCTTGGCTCTGAAGCTAAAAGGGGCCAACTTCTGACCTCTTGAGAATTGGACGTTATCAGACACAAATTGATGTTTGGTTCCACATCTGTTTCCAGCCTCTAGCTCGGCTTTACTTCTTTGATCATTTTTCAAAGCAACACACTGCAAAAAGCCTTTATATCGCTGCCTTTTACAGAGAGGGATGTTTTCAGAGATGAGCCCTATTCATGTTGTCTTGTTAAGCACCCTAATGAATACACCACTAGCGAGTGTCTATATGTGAGGTCATCACTCAGTGCAGTTATTGTAGCACTAAAAGAGAAAAAAGCAAAGAATAAATGTTGCCAGCTTTTACTCGCCCTCATGTTGTTCCAAAACTATATGACTTTGCTTTCTTTTTCCTGTGGAACACAAAAGAAGATATTTAAGAAAATGTTTTGTCCATACAATGAAAGTGGACCAAACCAAAATAGTACCCCACTGATCTTCAGCGTACAACTAATACAAGAAGGAAGTCATACAGGTTTAGAACAACATGAGGGTTAGTAAATGAAATTTAAATTTTTGAAAAATGAAAATTCTGTCATTAATTGCTCACCCTTATGTCGTTTCAAAACCATAAGATCTCCGTTCATCTTCAGAACACAAATTAGGATATTATGTTTGAAATCCGAGAGCTCTGACCCTCCACAGACAGCAATGCAACTGACACATTCAAGGCCCAGAAAGGTAAGGACATCAATAAAATAGTCCATGCGACATCAGTGGTTTAACTGTAATTTTATGAAGCTACGAGAATACTTTATGTGTGCAAAGAAAACGAAAATTACAATTTTACTTTATTCAACAATTTCTTTTCAGATTCCTTACTACCTTTCTGGACCTTGAACATGGTAGTCACATTGTTGTCTATGAAGGGTCAGAAAGCTCTCAGATTTCATTAAAAATATCTTAATTTGTGTTCTGAAAATAAAATAAATGAGGGTGAGTAATTAATGACAGAATCTTCATTTTTGGGTGAACTAACCCTTTAAACCCAAACCACATACAAACTGAAAAACTTAACTGTTTGGATTGAAACATGCTACCAATTTAACTGAAAAAAAAAAATAATAATAAAATCAAATAAAATAAAGCTCAAACCCCCCAAATACAAAGTTCTTGATTCTTTTTCATGACTTTCACTTGTTTTATAATTTGCCCTATTGTACCATTCTCACAATGAAATTCAAATTCAGCCAAAGGAGTGTCAGTCTCTGAGAAGCAAGTGATGTGTTGCATTGTTTAAATATTCTCAGTAAATTATCTCTTTGAGTTTCTGTCCATGACAGTCTGGAAACGGCTCTGTTTGGAAAAGAAAAGGAAACAGAACAACTGTCTCTTGTTTTGTTCCAGTTTATAACTAATAAACAGCAAAATTAATAGAATGCAGCCGTGACGTCAAAACCCAGAAGACTAATTTGCTACGTTTTCCCTTAAGATTTTCCTATGGGTTTTTATAATTGGGTTTTTCAATTCATGAACATGGTCTCAGGTAAATATAAATTTATGATACTTGGATTGTTTGTTTTGCAACATAAATTACACGCACCATACTGATGCAACACAAGTTTTGAAGCATGTTTATTTATGTTTATGTTATGTTTTGTAATAATTAACTACATACTGTAAGTATGCTTGTGTGCCGTTTAGGAAATCTAATATAGGAAACTTGACCTGGGGTTTCTATTTTACTTCTAATTGAAAATAACTAAAAAAAAACAGTGCACTACAGTGCTAAAATACACTGTTCACTGGTAATTAATGGTAAATGTTAGAACAACATTTCAGATGTTTAATGACAATGGTTTAGCACATGAATAATAATACATATATTATTGTAGCTAGCTACATCCATAGAAACATCAGTGCCCATGTCTTGGAATGTAATTTCCGGTCGATATAATTTCCTGTCCAGTTTTTCTTTTTGAAAATGATCACACATGAAAAGCTCTTTGCAATCAAATGCACTCAGTAACTACACAGAATGGTCGAGACCAATGAGAAAAAGGGGCTGCAAGCCAACTAAGAGATTTAAAGTCCAGCAGTGGCAGGAAGCTTCAGAAGTATGCCTGGCTATTGTCAGAAAGTAATTCCATTTCATGAATAAGCGCTTGACTGCATACAGTGACAGCCTAGTCTTCAGCCTGTCTCTCTTGGCATCTCTGCCCGCGCCAAACACTGACAGAATGTCATTTTAATGTTTGCAAATTCCAGGGTGAGAGCGATGCATTCTTCTCATCCTTTTTTCAACTTGCGCCACACCGAAGGATGTTCAAAATAAACGCAAATAGGAAAGAGGAAACTGATTGACATGCTCCATCTTATCTAATTGAATGTCTACTACATAAAAGCATTGTAGGTTCGAGTGAGGGCCCATATTTTGATGCAAAGGAAAAGAAAGGGGCTGAACTGGTACATACCACCCTGATGGAAAATCTAGGTCAAGCATGGTGGTCAAGATGGTTCTAACTTAGGTCAACCACAACAGAGATCACAGTATTTATTTATATATTTATTTATTTATTTTTAAATCATGGCCCTGTCAGTACAACAAGTGTAGAAAATAATTCATTTTAGTTATTTATTTATTTCCTCAAGCTGTGTACTTTAGTTCTCTACTTGTTTGAACAACAACAAAACTCTGAAATTGAAAGCATATACAAGGATCTCTTGGAAGGTCTGCCTTGAAATAGCATGGATCTTATGGAACAGACATGCTGTTATTGCCTCTAACAGGGCACTTTAACCACTTAAATAATACATGAGGTTATACTCTAAAGTTACCTGCACTGTTGTGATTGTGCACAGATATGCAAAAACAATTATTAGGACCGGTTTTCTCAACATATGCAATTTTTTCCCCTTACATTCAACTTAATTAAAGAACGTGGTCTTATTTCACTGTACTAGATTTACCCAAGAAAGTTATTATGGATATACTATGTTCTTTAGGTGTGAGACCAGTCGCTAGTGCCAGCAATTGAGGCCAAAAGATCAAAACAGACGTGTTAATGCACAGGCTGGACAGAAGCATATGCCTAGTGGGACGTGGGTGCAATCTTCTTCCAGCCGGGTCTAAGTGAGCCTGACAGTTTTCCTTTTCTGAACATGCACGAATAGATGCATTATGCATGAGAGGCCTGTGTACCACATGCCCACCTCTTTACTGACTGGACCCTTTAAAAGTGCTGCCTGGAACAGCCTCACCTGACAACAAAAACTCACCTAACCATGTATTACCTCACCTTAGTTGACATTTGTCTGAGGAATTGTGTTTGCGGTCATGTAGAGTTTAAATCAACTTATTCAAAACGCTATAGAACATATAGGAGACTGTGTAAAGTGTACCGTTAACATAACATGATTCGCTATGTGGTAAAGACGTGATTAACTCACCCCTGACGCCGTTCCAGCCATAATTCACTTCAGATTTCAGATCGGCACTTCTTCTACATCAAATATCCGATATCGTCACAAAAATGATCGGAAATGAGACATTAAAACAGTGAAGCAATAATGTAAAATCCAGTGGAACTGTGAGCATTACACGCGACGTCACGTCAATAGCGTTCCAGATTCGCAAACAAATGACTCTTTTGAACTGATTCTTTTAATGAGTCAAAATGGTTCAAAACAGTCTAGACGAACTCGGTCGCGATTTAAGGTGACTTACAGACTCAGTAAACAAATCGTCATTCTGTTATTTTTCAGTTATGAACCGAACTTATTACTGTGAAGTATACTTCTGTTTAGGAGATCTTCAGTCTATTTACAAGCTGGATTGTTCATATCTCAAAAAAGTGCTGGAATACCCTGGTGAAAAAAAAACAACATATGCTGGTAGGTATGTTTTAATGCTGGGATGCTGATTAGGTATGTTTTGCTGCTGGTTTAAGCTGGTCCTTTGCTGGTTTATGCTGGTCCTTTGCTGGTTTATGCTGGTCATCTCGCTGGTCAAGGACCAGCAGAAACCAGCAAAGGACCATCTTAAACCAGCATAAAAACATACCTACCAGCATATGCTGTTTTTTTCACCAGGGTAAATGATATAATAATGTGTACATTTAAATATCTTACGAAGTTAATTTATTATCATTAAGTACAACGCAAATTTGTCGATTTACAGACAGAAATGTGAACTGACATTCATGTTACACATGCAATCAAGATTATATTCATACTTTGCTCTGACAACCAGAGGTAGGTTACCTTATTTCAGAAAAATAAATAAATAAATAACTAAAAAAGACTGCAATGACAGAGATATTTCAGTGTGATGCCAAAGATGTCATCCCATGTTAACATAATAATACATTATGAACTCTCGATTGCTAGTTGTCCAACTGTATAATACTTGCTTTTCTGCTGACATCCTTGAGATGTGATTATGAAAACACCTCTTTCCTGAGAGACCTATTTTCAGAGTTATCAAATCACATGCTTGCAGTTTCTTCAACTGTCTATAAAAGCTTCTAAAATGTGCAAAGTTCTCAGGTCTCTTTCAGATAGTCACGTATGATTTCGGATAATTGCCAGACTGCATTTGTCCTCCGCATCTACATCAATGCTGCCCAAACTATGTGGACATTTGATGTGCAGCAGTATTTCCCAAGCCTAATGGTGACTCAATGAAAGCATCTTTTTTACGAGCGAGAACATCAAGTCTACATTCTGAAGCAATTACGACTGCTCCAAACCTCAAAATATAACTAGCTGTTTGCGTCTAATTTACGCCTGAACATTATTAGACATGCAAAAATCAATCAATGTCAAATCTACCACATAAATGAACAATGTGCACTCCAAAACAAGCTGCACGCCATAACACAGTGCCTATATTGTGCGTATGGATTGGGATTCCTGACATTTCGCTGCTCTTTAAAAAGCAGCGGTGAGTGAGCAGGCTGGTCGGTGAGAAGTTATGAAGTGGTGGAAGACATTTATCCATATGTCAGTGATAAGAGGCAAACTGTCAAAGGCTTGATGCCAAACTGCACCACCCGATGCGTAAACACTCTCTCCGACTGCACGCGGACAGTTCTTTTGTGCGATCAATGCCGGCTAGAGGCATTTTAGAAATCATTGATAACAAACACACCTCCGTTTCCTTTCTTATTCCATCCTGTATCTGTCAAGAGCAAATTTGTCCATTGCCTAAGCAGTGGAAACAGCATTGCGTTATTGACCACGCTGTCTGCATTTATGTGTGTGTAAGTGACTGCCGTCATGATGGAAGCGTTGATGGAAACGCAGGGGCTGTGACAAATGTTCCCCATTGACATGTTTACTAAATGTCCTTTTATGCGGCTGTAGCTATTAAATGCACACTTTGCAAAGATAAATTGGACAGTTTGAAATTGCGTAATCACGTCTGTATTTAGCGTGATTCTGCGTGGTTATATTAGTCTGTGAGACCAGCTAGATCGGTATGAACCATCTAAGACTGGTTTTAGTTTTACAGCATTGCTTATGGTAGATTATTTTCTAATATTTGTATTTCCTCCAATGACTTGGTTACGAAATCTGATCAAGTCTGGTAGCTATTGTGATTGCAAACACGGCAATATGTTGCAGTAGCTCGTCCCATTAGAAAGACTTTAATTCTCACTACAGAGAGCACACTGATTCATGAGGCCTAGAGGAGCAATAACTCAGAGATTTATCCCCTGCTAACAGAGTTGCAAATGGGACAGCCAAGAGAAGCTAATGATGTACTGTTGCTGCCAGTTAGCCAACATTTTAGCACCTAAACAAAGATGGATTTAGGAAGAATAGTAGGCATGTTAGCATCTATACTCCTTCTAGCTTGTCACAAGAAATTTTTGAGGGACAAAATTAGATTTAGTTTTCTTATAGAAAAGTTAAATACAGACATATATATCTCATCTCGCTGGGGGTCCCCCGTTAAAAATCGCATTCTGGTGATAAAATACACATTTTTTTGTCTGGGTTCCCCAGGTAAATTCACATTTCAGGGGATAAATATGACGTTATTGGGGTCGATTCAACCAGAGCCGGTGCCAGGGCACCTCCGTCGGGGTGGGGCATTTGAATTTCTAGGGGGGGCACAAACCATGTGGTGGGTTCNTGGGGGTCCCCCGTTAAAAATCGCATTCTGGTGATAAAATACACATTTTTTTGTCTGGGTTCCCCAGGTAAATTCACATTTCAGGGGATAAATATGACCTTATTGGGGTCGATTCAACCAGAGCCGGTGCCAGGGCACCTCCGTCGGGGTGGGGCATTTGAATTTCTAGGGGGGGCACAAACCATGTGGTGGGTTCGGGTGGGAAAGCGTGCATTATTTGATCGCGTGCAGTTGCTGACAGTCGCGAAAGCGTGCTATCGTTTTCTTATGCACGCTGTTTTATCGGTTTCACTTTCGATTTTAAAATCGATGACGTTCAGCAAGGAGGGAAGAGGATGGAAAGTAACTCGTTTGGGGGGCACGGCCCGCGAATGCCCCCCCCTTGGTGCAGGCCCTGGATTCAACCCGTGGCAACAGTGTTAAAGCAGCCCAATTCCATGGGAAAACCACAGACTTGGCAACACTGGCTCTGTAACGCTCTTCTTCGTAAACATTTGAGTGTGCAGTTAAAAACTAGATTAGAGTGCCATCTACTGTTAAAAACTAAGCTAGAACTAAGAATCAATTCCAAAAAGAATCGTGATGCATTTACAATCAATCCACGAATCACGATGCATCAATTTATTGTAACAACCCTAGTAAAAAAAAATCTGGTTTCCATAAAAATATTAGGGAAAAAAAAGGAAATGTTTCTTGAGCACCAAATCAGTAGGCTATTACAATGATTTCTGAAGGATCATATGATGCTGAAAAAATGGAAGCACGTTTCCTCCAAAAAAGGTAATCATGACTCTATATCTAACAATTCAGATGGACTTTCTTGCATTTAGGAATTTACATTTCGAAACTCTGAGTTTATATTTTACAATTCTGACTTTTTCATCCTCAGAATTCTGAGTTTGCATCTCACAATTTTTACAACGGAATGAAAATAATAGTAAAAATTGCGTAATTGTGACTTTATATCTCAGAATTGTGAAAAAAAAATTAATTGTGAGAGAAAAAGTCACAATTACCTTTTTTATTTTTTATCTTGCGTGTGAAAAAGCTTGCATGCTAAAGGCTGGAGTACTGTCTGTAATTTTTTTTTTTGTCAGTATATATATATATGCAAAATGTTTTTGTTTTTTTTTAACTAAAATAAGAGGGATCATACAAAATGCATGTTATTTTTATTTAGTACTGACCTGAATAAGATATTTTACATATAGCCCACAAGAGAAAATAATAGTTTCATTTATTCAGCTGTTTTTTTTTTTTTTGTTTCTTTGTTTATTAGTAGCTGTTCATGAGTCCCTTGTTTGGGGGGAAGATCAGGGTAAATTTAACTTATTTTGTCTTCTGGGAAAGTATCTTCTATAGCTTCTGAAGGCAGTACTAAATTTTAAAAAAATATGTTATTTAGGCAAAATAAGAAAAACGTAAACATCTTTATTTTGTTCAAAAGTTTACACCCCTGGCTTTTAATGCCTGAACTTAATGTCTTAATGTCTTAACTGCTGAAAATATTTTTTGTCAACATAGTACATATAATAATATATGTTTTTTTTAAAAAGTAACAATTATATAAAAAGGCTGAATGCTCCAATCAAAGCATAAAAGCAGTCCTACTTGTACTTCACACTTAACAACGCATTCCTTTAACCAGCTTCTATAGCAATCCATAAACACAGCAGCTCAGCATTAACATTCTGTAGCAGCCATCAGTGATGTACCAGACAAAATTGCTATACAGAAAAAGCTTTAACTATACCCCATTCAAATTCTACGACTTTCTCAGCTCACTACAGAGATCATCCGACAGTTAAAATAATCACTCTGAAGGGAAAGCGTAGTGAGCTTGTTGCTGTCTCTGAATGAATAGTGTGCCATGAAGTTCCTGTCTAATATTGATTAGCAGGTGAATGACTGAGCCAGTACAAACCTATTATTTCCATTATTTGTACGTCAGTTCTTTTTCCATCACAATCTGCTGAAGTTTTATGAGCTTTGAGTGTGTGCGTGAATGAGAGACAGCGAAACAAATGGAGAGACTAGTTTTTACATTGTACTGTTTAATAAAAGCCAGCAAATAAACTATTAAAAATCAACTTAAATAATCAATATTAGGAGAAGTGCAATACAACATGATACTAAACCTTTGAAATATTATTACAAAAAAAACAAAAAAAAACTATTTATGATTTTATGGTTATGCAAATGATAACATTAACTTTGTTTTCTCTGTCAACAGGTGTTCTGTAATGGTAGGCTACCTGCTGCATTCAAATGTCAGTTTATAATACCAGTTTTTGGTAAACACAGACAGCAGGTTACAATATTAAAAGAGAAATATACACCAGTTATGTTTCATTAGAACAAAAAAATTGAATGTTTCTAAAAAGAATGCCACTGTTACACTTTTGTCACAGATTATATATCTGCGCCCTAAAAAAATAAATATACACAAGTCTTTTGAGCACAGTGTAAGTAGCAAAAGATATGGGAACTAGCATAAGACTGATCCTTGAGACATGGGACAAAGCACAGATAAATCAACATTTGGAGTTGGAAATTAATCAGATGATCGTCACACAAATGTACCATTTCATTTATTGTGCTTATATTTTCTCATAATCTTGATATGTTAGCTTGGTCATACAAATTGTAAAGTTTGAAACTATCTTTATAAAACATTTTTTTAATATTCAAATTGAATTACAGGCAAGCAAAACCACATCTAGTTTTGTCTCAGTACTCAAGAATCAGCGATAAATGATGAAAAAGAGATTTTAACGTTGGCATGAAAGCCTACAGCAACATTTAGTCTATTTGGATTTTGTTCTTTGATTCGAGTCCACTTTGAAGAGGTAAAGAGCAATTAATTGCGCATTACAGTACAAAGCACTGATTAAAAATAGACTCTTTTAATGAACATTCACACACACCCACATTTCCATACATGCATACACAGAAAAACACACAATCTGACAGAAGTATAGACTACTGAGATTAGAAGAGAGGAAGTGAGCGCAGGTGGACCTCTACGTACAGACTCTTATTTTGCTGGGAAGTTGAGGAGAGATCACAGCAGAGTGGAAATAGAGATCTCTGAAAGAATGAGAGAAAAAAAAGGTCACAAAGCATGTCAACACCATTATGAAGGACACAATTCTGACCTGAGTACAAGATATGAGAAATTGTATATTTATATACACACAGAGAGAGAAACTGCATAATTTTGGTGGACGCACTGGTGATTTCGAACTGGTTTCAAAGCAAATTGTACTTTTTATTATAAAACTGTCCTGAGGTTTGGGTGACGTAAATTATGATTTGTGGCCAGACTTTAAGTTTTAATTAAGTGCAAGCCTAAGTTTGGAAGTGAAGTGGTTCATTAATCACCCAACTAGGCAATCCATAAAAGGCCATAGCTCATCACTTTCATCTGAAATTATCCTTATTCAGAGTGCAAACAAGAAACCTTTAAGTAAATGAGAGTTAGGGAGACATTATTCCCTGTCATTAGATGTGGGTTAGCGTTCAGTGCTTGTTATCAAACATCAAACTTAAGTTCTGGTTGCTACCTGATCTCATGACGAAAACGTACCTGTTTTCACAAGATGCAAATTACGTACCAATAAGTACATATCACTGCAGTTTCCAACAGAAATAGCCACTAGAGGTGGTAAAACAGTGAGCACTTGGAATTGTTTTCGTACAGTTATGATTACAGCTCCGTATGTTTTGCTTTCTAGACGAAACAAGCTTGTTCAGTAGCTCATCTGGCATGGAATTGAACTTAGGGATGCTAAATCCTTGGGTTAGAATCCCGTAAAAAACATGACTCATGATGAAAGAGCCAAAAGATGAGAGATCGAAAAACCAAGTAAAAATGGCATACTTGCAATTGCGTTTTTACGTCACATTCGCTTTGGTCATACTATCAGGTAGGTTAAGGTGTAGTGCAGATGGTACGTTATTTTAAAACGTCACGGAGCTTTAGAATTATAGCGCCACTCAACGGACGTTTCAAGTAAGAAATGCAGTGACACGTACAAAACCAATCTCACATAAATTGTACCACATGTACCTTCATCTATTCCGGAATAAAAAACAAACAAACATGTTTTTAGCGCCACTCAGTGAACATTTCTGTTGAAAACTGCAGTGATATACTTATTGGTACGTATTTCGTGTCTCACGAAAAAGTTCCCACAGGTACGTTTTCATCACTAGACCAGGTTGTCTCATCCTGTGTGGTAGCTACACTACCTGTCTATCTAAATAAATAAGCAAGCAGCCATTATTCCAGTCTTTAGTGGCATTTGATCCTTCAAAAAAATCATTTTAAAAACGTTTATTGTGCAAACCAGCATATTAGTAGTAGTAGTAGTAGTAGTAGTAGTAGTAGCAGCAGCAGCATTAGTACTAGTTTTGGTATTAGTATTATTCATCAATGATGAAACCGTGTGGCGGGAGGAGCAAACGACAGACAGTGGGCGTGACGTCAGGTCTTGGAGAGGCTTTTATTAAACAAAATAAAAGTGTCCAAAAAGGGGGAAATAAAATGTCCAAAATAAACAGGGGTTCTGCTGTCCTCGTCGTGCTGGGGGTTCCGTGAAGAAGGGGCGGTGTTCGAAAGGGAAGGGTCCAGGTAAGGGGCGGAGTCCGGCGGCCGCACGTGCTCCCGTCTCAGGTGCGAGGCTCTAGGGGCGGCGGCTTCATCCAGCGGCTGACTCGGTACTCGTCCGGACCGCGGGTCCGGCAGCTCGTAGCTAGCTCCTCTCAACGCTCTCTTCCTGGACCCACGAAGCCACCAGCGTGTATGCACGGGGAAGAGACCGGTCTCCCGAGGAGAGGCGCGCTCGGCATTTCAACAGCAGCGGTGAAGAGGCTTCATTTACGTCAGGTGTGCCTCATCACACGCCGCCAGACCTGGCTGTTTCGGCGCCCCTCCTCTCTCGCACGCGATTAAGGGACTGGGAGATGCTGATAATTAGGGGGAGAGGCAGCCGACTCGTCACAACCGTTATTGCTGCTTAATATTTCTTTTAATACTTTTATTTGGCAAGAACGCATTAAATTGACCAAAAGTGACAGTAAAGACATAAAATGTTACAAAAATAAAATAAAATAATCCTAAAAAAAGTGTAGGTTCCCACAAACATATTAGGCAGCAAAAACTGTTTTTAACAGTTAATAATAACAACCATTATTAATAAAATAATTCTCAATAAAAACTGAGCAACAAAATCAGCATAGAACGATTTTATGCAACATAATGTAACATTAAACACTGTAGTAATATCGGCTAAAAAATCAGCTTTACCAGCAGAGGAATAAATTCTAAGACAATATTTAAATTGTTGTGTTTCCAAACATAACTTTTATATATACAATTTGGCAGACTGTTTTAAGCATTTACTAACATTAATGCTTAAAAAAAAGTCAATGGGATAACATACAATAAGGTTCATTAATTAACTACATTAGTTAACATGAACTTAAGGTCTTTCCGAAATTTTCGCACGTAAAACAATAAATGCGTTGTGTCTATCATGTTTACACACTGCCTCCGAAACTTTCATCTGTCATAAAAAAATTAGGATCAGGTTCGATTTTCACCGTAGCAAGCATTTTGATAGGGATCACAAAAAAATGCATACGAAAACTTCGGACTTGTATGTGTGCAATGACCTTGAGAATGAACAATACCTCTACAGTGTTTATTAATCTAAGTTAATGTTAAGTTCAGCGTTTACTAATACATTATTAAAATCACTAGTTGTGTTTTGTAACAGTAGTTAGTGCACTGTGAACTAACATGAACAAACAATGAACAGCTGTATTCTTGTTAACTACCATAAACAAAGATGAATAAACAGTGTAATAAATTTATTCTTCATTGTTCTTATTGTAAAGTTTTACCATAAAAGGAATGTTCCAGCTGATATTCAAGTACAACAGCACTTTTGCTTGTGTGCTATTCCTTAAATATGTGACTTGTCACCATCAGCAGTTGCAGTCCATCGGTGCGACGTGAACGATTCTGTAAGCAACTGACCAAAACGAATGAATAAGCTTTTACGTAACTTGGTACGAGACCAGCCAGTCGCCCTGCTTGAAAACGTCGCTAAGCACTTCCCACTGTCTGCACAATTACCTGGATTTACACCCCACATCTTTTAAAGCGTTCCATTTCAGCCACCTTCCTCTCTGTCTTTCTTTTCCCTCAGACTCATTTCACCCACTGTGCCTAAGGCTTCCAGGTCACGTCACCAGGGTCTGAACAGTAAGTTTGATCTCAAATGACCTGTCTCTGCCCGTCTGGGTCTGCAGGGCTGATCTGAGGCCAGCGCTGACACAGGGAGGACTCAGAACAGTCCAATAAAATAAGAGTGAAGGGCACTGCAGCCTTTTGATGTGCTGCTTTACCTGCTTTAACCTCCCCACCCATGTGGAGTGGCTTATCCACACACACACATAACTAAAACACAGATGATAACAGAATAATGGAAAATCTATAAGCATTGTCACAAGAAGAGATTAAGAAAATAAAGCCTAAATAGAAAAAGAGGCATACAATAGGCATTCAGCATTTACTATTAGTGGGAGGCAAAAAAACAATGTAAATTTCAGATTCAATAGAAAAAAATCTGCATATTTAAATGAAAATAAAAACGTTTAATACATTAATGCACAATACAAGTCATTTGAACAGACTTGCCAAGGCTACATTTATTGAGAAAAATACAGTAAAAACAGTAATATTGTGAAATATTATTACAATTTAAAATATATATTTTAGATTTTAATTTATTTTAAAATGTCATTTATTCCAGTGGTGGAAAACTGAATTTTTAGCAGACATTACTCCAGTCTTCAGTGAAACACGATCTTTCAGAAAACAAGTAAGCTCAAGTAACATTTATTATTATTATTATTATCATGTTGTACTACTTAATATTTGTGTTTTTTTGTAAATGAAAAAGTTAATTTAATTTAATTTAATTTAATTTCAATACAGCATAAATAAATTAAAATAAAATAAAATAAAATATTTCTTCCTGACCCCAAAACTTCAGTGTGATATGCAAACAAAAAAGTTCTTCCTTGTTCTTGTTTGTTCTGTTTCTGTTATATGCATAAAATATGTGACCATGGACCACAAAACCAGTCATATGGGTATATTTGTAGTAATAGCCAACAATATGTGTCAAAATTGTAGATTTTTCTTTTATGCCAAAAATCATTAGGGTTTTAAGTAAAGATCATGTTCTATGAAGATATTTTGTAAATGTGCTACCATAAATATATAAAAACGTAATTTCTGGTTAGTAATATGCATTGCTCAGAACTTAATTTGGACAACTTTAAAGGCGATTTTATCAGTATTTAGATTTTTTTGCACCCTCAGATTCCAGATTTCAAATAGTTGTATTTCAACCAAAAAATATCATATCCTAATAAACCATACATCAGTGGAAAACTTAATTATTCATCTTTCAGTTTATGTATTTATCTCACATATGTATTTCAAATTACTATAGCAGATAAAATTTGGGTGAATTACACCTGTAAGGTGGTGTAATTTCAAGCTGACATTTGTGACATATACATGCATTTCACCAGAAGAGACTTTTCTTTCTGTTACACACTATTTTAATGCCATAAATGTTTGTTCTCATAATTGTTATTGCCACACTCTGTGATTTGCAATGTTGTTTCAAAAACAACCAGATACGTGTGACTAAACATCTCATATGAATTCCCGTAATATCAAGAACAACAACAAAATAAATGTCAAATGATGATTATGACATAGAGAGGAGGAGGTTTTTAATGTCTGTGTGTGTGTGTGTGTGTGTGTGAGAATCTGGAAAATAACATGTGGGAGAGGCAGAGTGAGAAATGACAGATGAGCATTATGTGAACGTCTGACAAAAAGGTCTCAGAAACGTCCATCAGTGCTAAAGTCATTGTCGCCACTGTGTGGGAATCTTGGCTGGAACAGTGAGAGAGAGAGAGCGGCCAGTAAGTGAGGGGAATGGTAAAGGGAGTAAAAGGATGAAAGGATGGGGAACTGAGAAAGAAGGAACACCTGCTTTGAAGTGACAGAGATCAGAGGGCAACCTCCACCCAGGCTGTCTCTCTGGCCAAGAAGCTCGCGCTGCTGGCTACGTCCACATCAAAGGCTGCTTCACAGCCACCGCGGGGAGGATCTCCCCCAGCCGCCGAGCTCACAAGTCTCGCTCTTCCTGCGTGCCAACTGTGCCACTATAGCCATTATACCAGCATCATGCTCTGAGTGGAAATGACATGAGAGGGGAGCTAGAGAGCCTCCAAAACAACTCGCAGGCTTATGAGACAGAGTTGAAGTGACGAGGAATCTCCTCAACATAAACTGGCAAACCAGAGGAATAGCTGAAGATGATGGTATGATGGGGCCAAAACTCCAGGGGTAAAATGGCCTGTCTGTCGCTATGAACCGCAAAACTGTTTTAATTCATAGGGTCATCGCGTGCAATGAGTAAAGACTGCATTTGAGGTAATTTGAGCAAAAAATTGAATTTAAATGTTGCATATGTACTATGTGCACCAAAAATGAACATTTGCTGAAAATTCACTCACCCTCAGGCTGTCCAAGTTGTAATGTACATGAATTTGTTTCTTCATTGGAACAGATTTGGAAAAATTTAGCATTATGTCAATTGCTTACCTCTGCAGCGAATGGGTGCCATCAGAATGAGAATCCAAACAACTGATAAAAACATCACAATAATCCATAATTCACAATAATAGTTCCACTACTGAAAAAGCGCATCCCCTGTTGTCCTCTCACTTTAAAATACACCAACTTATTTGTTTAGAACTTTTTTAGACTCTTAACGGTGCATATTTCTCTCCTGATTCAGGCAAGATGACATTTTCACTGGAGAATACAATAGCTGGAGGTTTAAAAAAACATCTTGATGATGTATACATGCAGTTTCTTAATTCGATGTTAATTGATGGACTGGAGTCATGTGAATTATTCAAGAATTGTTGTGATGTTTTTATCAGCTGTTTGGACTCTCATTTTGATGGCACCCATTCACTGGTGAGAATCCATTAGTAAACAAGTATAACATGAACAAGTGTAATGTAGCAGGTGCAATGTAATAACCATTTTCTCCAAATTTGATGCAATGAAGAAAAAAACTCAATTTTCATTTGCTTTAATGGGATATTTCACCCCAAAATGGAAATTCTGTCCTCTTTTATCATATCCAAACCTGCATGACTTCTATGGATCACAAAAGAAGATACACGAAAAAAATACAAACTACAAAACACATCACCATAACTGCTGTTAGACTGCCAAAAACAACAACAACAAAAACTTTTGTCTATAACTGGAAGAGAAAATATTTACTTGTAAAGGATTTTTAAAAATCTGCACCCACTGAATCCAATCACAATTAAGAATAATTTGTGAAATATGCATGTACTAACATTTTAGCTCCAAGATGCAGGCAGTACTGCACTAAAATCAGAATATTACAGGAATTCGTATGATTATTTGTATGATAGTCGTATTATGCTTAGCTTGCTTAGCTATCAGTATTTGCTTAACTTTCACTTTTAATCAATTTAATTCATCCTTGATGAATAAAAGAGAGGCAGCGGCTATTTGTGTGTACACTAAGTGTACAGTAAATAGTGATCACTAAGTGAAAATAGCATATTTTCTTAGTGATAGATGCAATTTACACCAAGTGCAAACAGTATGTAGATTCTGTTTACATTAAGTAAAAATAGCAGTATGTTTTGCGATACGCTATTTACACTAAGTGCAAATAGCTATAGATTATATTTATACTGTTAAAATAGCAGGATTTTCTGCTATATATATTACTTATTGCAAATAGTGGCAATTATCTGCACCTCAGTATTGTTACATTACATTATTTTTTGATTATTTCCTTCATTTTTATTGAAAATAAATGTTTTCTCATGTGATATGAAATTTGAAAAGGGGGAAAACACACACTTTACTATCTGCGCCACTGGAGCTGATGATCGACAGCCGTCTTTTGTAATGTTGACTAGCCCAATTAAAACACTAAAGGGATATGTTTCCAAAGAAATACAAGTTATGTACATAAATAAAACGATTTTATTTATTTATTTATTTGAAGGTAGTTAAAACTAATTTTAGATCAGATAGTGAAGGTCAAGTTTACAGCAAGTATCCCAAGATGCACCTCATGTACTGTATTTGCATTTGTTGTTGTATTTGTAGTGGCTACTTTGGAAAGTTACAATATATGATAGCGGTAGAAAGAGGACATGGAATAAATGGAAAGAAGATGGGGAAGGATACCAGAAAGTGGTGCATGCCATTCTCAAATGCTTTATCTGCGTAAGCATGACAGTTCAATGTATCAGACATGAATTTAAGCAAGGAACAGATGAAAAACGTTGTTGGGAATTTCAAAAGCTTCATATGACAGATTTGACTCCAGACCAGGATGAAAAAGGTTTTCTGCTCTATTTTTCCCAATCCAAGAGTTCTAAGATTTAGTAGTTAGACGCTATTCGGGGCAAATCAATGTGGACAGATGGGCCCCTGCACTCCAAAAGCATCCGTCTCGCCCCATTTCCAGTCCACATCCAGATGCCTTCTCCCGATAGCTCATATCAATCAAAGCCAAGCACTCTTCACAGCCAAAGTATTGATTGTCAGAAAGGGAATTAAATGGTACCTCCGCACCTCCACAGACGTAGAGCGAGTGCTCTGTATGAGCTGAAGGCAGAGGGCTGTTTGAAACTTCACGTTCTAGTCCAGCTACCCGCATACAAGGTAAAAACATTTTTGGACACACCAGAATGGAGTCTTCTCACTAAGTGCATAAGCTTTTACACCTCCAACAGTGAATAGACAAGCTATCTGAGAGCCATTCAAACATCTTCCTGTCAACCTGCCCACTTGCCCTGTTGAAAAAGATTTTCTTCTCCCCAATTCCTAAAAGCACCCGCAGAGTGTGAGTCATGCTAGTTGTTGTAAATAGGGCAAGACGACTTTTGCCTTTTGACAATGGATGTTATAAAATGTCATATCAGCACATTTTTAATGCTGACAATATCAGCATCAATATTTGACAAATTTATACCATCAGAGAATGAATGACTTTATTTACACCTGCGTTCAAAAGTTTAAGATTTGTTTATTTGATTACAAATACAGAAAAAACAGTAATATTGTGAAATATTATTGCAATTTAAAAATAGTGTTTTTCTATTGTAATATACTTTAAAATAGAATTTATTCCTGTGATGCAAAGCTTAATTTTAAGCATCATTACTCCAGTATTCAGTGTCACATGATTTTTCAGAAATAATTCTTATATGCTGAATTATTATCAATGTTGGAAACAGTTGCAATGCTTAATATTTCTTTTGTAACCTGTGATACTTTTATCAGGATTCTTTGATCAATAAAACATTAAAAAAGAACAGCACGTATTTAAAACAGAAATCTTTTGTAACAATATATACTACTGTTAAAAGTTTGGGGTCAGTAACTTTTCTTTTTTTTTTCTCTCTTTTTTTTTTTTAAATAAAATAAAATAAAATAAAATAAAATAAAATAAAATAAAATAAAATAAAATAAAATAAAATAAAATAAAATAAAATAAAATAAAA
>JAHKKF010518148.1:9698-25977 GCA_019740295.1 Labeo calbasu
GATAGATAGATAGATAGATAGATAGATAGAGGACATTGTAGTATACTGTGTTTTGAAGTGGAAAAAGAATGTATAATTTACAGGATCAACCATAAATTGACATACCCAGAATTCTCTGCATTACATTTCACATTCAGTGTTTTTTTGTTGAAATAACTATGTTGTGTACATTAGGATTGTATGTTATACCTAACGTTATTATTGTTTAGGCAGCTCACTAGGTTTTGGATTCTCCATGCATTTTATGAACAGATTTAGCTGACTGACCTGTAAACCACGGCCGGAATCCTCTTCCAGGAGCGAAAGGCTGCCACATTCTCCAGCTCCTTATCAGTAATCCAGGCTGGCACCAGCAGTAGTTGAGGGTAGCTGGAGCACAACCTGTGCCAGGGGGCAACCAGAGGACACTGTGATCAGAATGACTGATGCCTGTCTAAAGTCATCTAATCCTGAACCTGAGTGTCCAGTAAAGTGCTTGTGTTTGTGAGAGAAACACTCACTTGTACTTATTGTTGATCTCAGACACTCTCCAGGCGTTCTGAGTGTCGAAGCCCATCCGCTCCACCTCGTTTTGGAAACGTGACATCACATGATCACCTGAAAGATAGAGGCATGTGAGAGAGATTAGACAAATTTTGGAAAGTTCTTTGTACAGATATTCAAGAGTATCTTGCTAACTCATTAGGTGGTAAAGCTGTCTGGCTACGCAAGACTAGCAGGAAATAGAGAGATTAAACTATTTGTGAGACATCTCATTTCAGAAAGTACCTGGCCTACACAGATCCCCATGCTGCTCCTTCTCCACGCACCACGCGTGGAAGGCGAAGGAAAAGAGCTCCTCTATCTGGGACGGAGGACGGACCGCCACGTTTAGCCTCTTCTGCCACTCCTGACACTGCTCAAACGTGGAAAACTGACACCTGTCAAAACACAGATCAGATCTACTGCATCAGAGAGACACTGTGATAGAATTAAAGAGAACATCAAACACAGACAGACTTGGATTGACCTGGATTTCTGTACAAAATGATCAATCACAGCTTTTCTCTTATATGAATACATTTTCTGTCTAGTTTACTTAATCTTCCCAACCTGCCAACCATGTCCATGCACTCTCTCTACTTTACAGAAAAATGCTAATTACCTGAAACCACTGGCAAACATGTAATTTGGAGTCTAGCAATCCCCACTGTGATATTCAAACGAAAGTTTTTTTTTTTTTTTTTTTTTTCACATGGCCGTTTGCGCAGTTTGCTGCAACTAATTCTGCGAACAAACCATGCAAGGTGATGTTCTCTTGATTCATGCTTATTTGAAAGTGCAATAATTCTGATAAAATTAAAAAGATAAAAATAACAAACATAATCGTTATTAATAACAGTGATTATATAGATATATTATATATAGTGAGCAATTGCGAGGAACAGTTTAACCATTATTATGCAGCCTTACACAGAACAATGGAGCAACAGACAGAAAGACAGACACATTGGCAGAATGATAGACAGAACGGTAGATAGAACAACAAAATAACAGACAGAACGTCAGATAAATAGACAGACAGATAGACAGATAGATAGGATAGATAAACGAACAAACAAACAAACAACAGACAGACAGATAGACAGACAGATAGACAACATAGATAAATGAATAAATGACAGACAGACAGACATATAAACAAAACAGATAACCGAACAAACAAACGAACGATAAACAGACATCCAGACAGACACAGAATAGATAAATGAACAAACGAATGATAGACAGACAGACAGATATACAGACAGACAAAATAGATAAATGAACGAACGAATGACAGAGACAGACAGAGTAGATAAACCAACGAACGAACGATAGACAGACAGACATAGACAAAATGGATAAACTAACAAATGAACAAACGACAGACAGGCAGACAGAAATAGATGAACAAATGAAAGAACGATAGACAGACAGACAGAATAGATAAATGAACGAATGAACGATAGACAGACAGATAGATAGACAAAATAGATAAACGAACGAACGATAAGACAGGCAGACAGATATAGACAAAATAGATAAACGAACGAACGATAGACAGACAGACAAAATAGATGACCGAACGAAAGATAGACAGACAGATAGATAGATAAAACAGATAAACAAACGAACGAACAAATGAACGATAGACAGACACAGAAAAAATAGAAAAACAACAGAACAATAGAGCAAACGAACGATAGATGAATGATAGACAAAAAAAAAAACAATAGAACAATAGAATAAACGACAGAACGATGGATAGACAGACAGAACGATAGAGAGATGAAACAATAAATGATAGAATGAAGAATAGAAAGAACAACAGACCAAACAATAAATAAACAATAGAACGAATGATCAATGGATAGAACAATAGACAGAATGACAGAACAACAGATAGAATGACGAATAGAACGATATAAAGATAGACAGAACGATAGACAGAATGACAGAACGACAGAGACAAAACAGATAACAATAGAACGATCAAGAGAGAACGATAGAAACAACGATAGAACGATAAATAGAACGATCGATCGATAGATAGATAAAACAATAGAACTTACAATGAATTAATAGAACGACAGAATGACAAAACGACAGATAGAATGACAGATACAACGATGAACAGAATGATATAACAATAGATAGAATGACAGACAGAAAAATAGAATGACACACAAAACAGATAAACAATAGAACAATCAACAGACAGAACGAAAGAACGATAGACAGAACGACAGAATGATAGATAGAATGAACAATAGAACGATAGAACTAACGATAGAGCGAACGAACAATAGACACAGACAGACAGACAGACAGACAGACAGACAGACAGACAGACAGACAGACAGACAGACAGACAGACAGACAGACAGACAGACAGACAGACAGACAGACAGACAGACCTGATGACCTTGCAGTCTTTGCAGGTGATGTGCATTTGGAACATGTCCCGACATTCTACACTTTCTATCAGCTGCAGGGGAACCTGAGATGGAAAGAGAGTGACACAGATTAGACATACAGAAATAATTTGTCATTACTGGAACTGTGAGTCTCTGCACACCAAACAGAGCATCTAAACTGGAAGTCAGCATTAACCCAACTGATGCTAATCTTTAAATCAACCTGCTGATTCAATCACTGAAAGTTTAGACATGGGCTTAGAGTTTACAAACACGGTTAGTGATTAGCGTCTGCAGATTATTCCAGACAAACTCATTCTTTGTTCTGCAGCTCAAGTGTTCAACGGTCTGGCATGCCGATCAGCTTCAATCAAGTGTGTGTGTATTTACGTGTGCGGACACCACTGCAACTGTGTGGTTAAAAAAAAAAAAAAAAAAAAAAAACGCAGTTCCCTTTAAACTCCAGGAACCTATGCGTGATCACACACTGACCACATGCAAGTCACATCTGACAATGGCTCTTACAAATCGTCCAAACCTGCAGCTCGCAACATCATGCAAACAGACAGACCGTGATGTAGTTACTTACTGACACCTCACACGAACAATTCTGTTCACAAAGAAAGAGAGGGAAGACAGAATCACGAGGTGGACGTGTACACTGCGGCTTTTGGCTCGTCTGTGATACACACATTCCTGGGCTGCGGTTTAATTCCACCACACTAATCTGACGACACTAAAACATTCCTGGGGCACTTGCTGAAGGGTCAGAGAACAGCAAAACATATTTTTGACATATTAACTGATACGTATTAGAGATAGAAGCTGTAATATTCTTCTCTCAAAAAAGCTGGATCTCTAAATTTAATTCCTTTAAAGCATCTGCATCATTACTCCAGTCTTCAGTGTTACATGATCCTTTAGAAATCATTCTAATATGCTGATTTATTATCAATGTTGTATGTAAACAGTTGTGCTGCTTAATTTTTTTTCGAACCTGTGATACTTTTTTTTAAGGATTCTGTTCTTTGATGAATAAAATATTAAAAAGAACAGCATTTATTCAAAATAGAAATCTTTTCTAACAATACAAGTCTTTCTTTACTATCACTTATCAATTTAACATATCCTTGCTGAATAAAACTATTAATTCCTTTTAAACAAAGAAATAAAGAAAACATTTACTGACCCCAAACTTTGAACTTTGTAGTGTACACTGTTACAAAAGACTTTTATTTTAAATAAATGCTTTTCTTTTTAATGTTTTATTCATCAAAGAATCCTGAAAAAAGTAGTACAGGTTAAAAAAAACTGGAGTAATGATGATTAAAAATTCAGCTTTGCATCACAGGAATAAATTACATTTTAAAGCATATTAAAATAGAAAAACCACTATTTTGAATTGCAATAATATTTCACAATATTACTGTTTTTTCTGTATTTTTAATCAAATAAATGCAGCCTTGATTCTGAATGGCAAATGTATATAATCATCTTAACACCTATCTCTCTTTTTTGTTGTCTGAGGACATTTAGTATGACTTATAATTATTAATTTATTAATTATTTTATGCAACCGATTCAATATGACACTAAACTAATAATAATAATAATTTAAAATAATTATTAATTAATAAATAAAACTATTATAATAAATACATTTATAATTATATAATATACATAATAAATAATTATAATAAAATGACACATTTCTCTCTCTCTCTCTCTCTCTCTCTCTATATATATATATACACACACACACACAATATATATTGTTATATGAAAATTGTATCTTTTTAAATAATTATAATTATTTATCATCCTGTTTTTTATTAAATTACAAAAACTAACAAACCAAAAATAAATTTTACTATTAAAATGACATTATTGTACAGTAAAATATAAATTAAGCAATATTAATAACAACAACAATTAATAAATAAATCAATAATAACTGACAGAACAACAGTAAAATTACAATAATAATATTTATGGCTGCCTTAATTTATTTTAATCATTAAACCCATTTATGGCTGCCTTAATTTTTTAATCATTAACCTTAATCATTAAACCACAGAGGTTTTATTTTGGAGGAAAACCACAGGAAACTGCAAGTTTTACTTCTGTTGACAACAGATTTATAAACCATTCACATAACAAATTTAGGAAGATGGTTGCAGTGTAGTGTTTTCAAATGCATGTTTGTGTGGAGCAGAATTTACATAACAGAAATGTTTCTGAAAATGCAAAATTTGGTTAAGCAATTGTTTAAGGCCATTTTCCAATTTTATTATTCAAACAGTTGTGTAAAGATATATTTTTTTTTATTTCTAGGTCCAAAAAAAAAAGATAAGGGAAAACATTCCTGCAGTTTCACTGTCTTTAACAAAACATATAAAGGTAATTATTATCAAACTTCAAAATAACTGCTCTAAGCTAATTTCCTGTTTTTACACATCTGTAACCTCTACAGCGTGCCAAAACCAGCTTTTAAAAAACGTGTCAAGACTTCTGCATTCTGTTATGCTGTCAATTTGTGCAATTTTCAGAATGTGTTGAAAAAAGACACTTTAACAGTCACAACTTACAATCTCTCAACCTCCTTCCTTTTTTCTCTCCATTTCCAGCCCTACGCTGGCACACTTGCTCTTACAACACCTTTGTTGCCTCACTAACTGGCCTGTAGTCACACACTCACCGTGTCAAACACACACACATCACTCCCTCTTCTTTCTCACGCACAACACACTCCCTCTTTCACAGGCACACAGAGAGCGTCACACTCATTTACTCTGTTGAATAAGTGACTGTCACAGATATCAGCTGATGAATCAGCACTGAGCTGATCACCCACTAGCCACAAACAAACCCAGCTGCCTGATCACATATACATGAACAGAATATTTTGGGCTAAACAACTCAAGCTTAGCAGTATCTGTCATTTCGATAATTATTTTGTCTATCAGTTTATAATGCACTTACAATAAAAGCTGAGCAAAAAAAATGAGAAATGGAATGGAAACAATTAAGCAATAATGTACAATCAGCCAGTCATTTTTGCAAAATAAACCCTGACAGAGATCAGGACTCGGTATCTGTTCAGGGTGGAGTCTTTGGGGAAAATGATGGCAGTTATATTACTGGCACATAAATGACGCACTTAATCTTTCATATAAGCACTTAAAAGGGTTATGAAACACTAAACATTGTTTATTTTCTGAGAGGTGTTTAGTGTTGCACATTTTGAGTTTTTGTGTTATTTTCATCTTCCAGGTTTAAAATCCACATCATTGTGACATGGCAAATGATAATATTTTCCATGCAGAGTGCAACTGCAAACAAGAACGTGTGCATTAAATTAGTGCTCTTACAGGACTGTCTGTATTTATATAATGTTTGGTGAGCGTACAAAACCATGCTTAATATATATATTTATTTTGTTCCTTATAATAGTAAATTGCAGCATGCATTTGAGGGATAGACTTCTATTGTAAGTGCATTACTGTAAGCACAATTTACATGGATTGTTGACAAAGTTTTGACAGTACGCCAGTTAATATTCTGCATTTTATGCCTTTTAGATCGTCACTGCTGGTCTATGAGGGGTACAGGGGTATAGTAGAGCTGATTATTAGTAACCAGAACCTTATTATAGTGCCATGTTGATAGCACGGGGGTGGACGGTCCCAATCAAAAAGCCACCGCAACCATGGCAACAGGCTCGGGAAGAAACAGTCAAAGTGAAAAGCTAATAAAGACAGACCTGTTCGATACACACACACACACACACAGGGTGACAGCAGCCACTGGCCTGTGTCAGAGCGCCTGATGTAACTGTGGCTTGCTGTCCCTAAATACCCTTTGCATCATTGGTGGGCTCTAAATTTAGCAGCATGTCATGCATCATATAAAAGAGTCTTTCAGCAACCACTGGACTGGCTATCCATCATACACACACTATGGCACAACAGACCACAATCCAGTTTGACTCGGGAAACTCTGAGCTAGGAAAAAATAAATAAATAAGTCACTTTGCAAAAAATATGCATCCATTTTATCCATTTTAAGAGAATTAAGCAAATTCATTGTGACTTATACACTGTCATATATACACAAAACTATTTTTCGCCACAGGATAAAAAATATAAAAAGTAACTGCAGCATTTTATCCCAGAATTCAGACTTTTTTTTTCATTCAGATTTTTTTGTATCTACCAATGAATAAAAAATAAAAAAAGACGACTGCAAGTTAACATTTCAGAATTCTGAGTTTAAACCACTGCCGTTTAAAAGTTTGGGCTCATAAAGGCTGTATGTATTTCATCAAAAATACAGAAAAAACTGTAATTTTGTGAAATATTGTTGTTTAGCAAACTTTGGCTAATAAGAGTTTTCTATTTTAATATACTTTAAAAGATAATTTATTCCTGTGAAGCACAGCTGAATTTTCAGCATCATAACGCCCCATTCACAGCGTTAACGCTTCTCATTTCCTTTGAATGGAGTGACATCAAGCGTTGCTGAACTGAATTATGGGTCAGCTGCGTCACATCACATCATGCTCGCAACAGAAGTTAAAAAATTGTGAACTTTAAGCGCCAACGCAGGCGTCAGCCAATCAGATCGACTTATGCAAATATACTAGTGCAGACGCTAGCCAATCCCATTCGGTGCAGACGCTGGCGTTAACGCTGATGCGCCGTGTAAATGGGGCGTTACTCCACTGTACTCCAGTACAGTCAGTGTCACATGATCCTTCAGAAATCATTCTAATATGCTGATTTATAATCAATGTTGGAAACAGCTGCGCTGCTTAATATTTTTTGGGACCTGTAATACTTTTTACATGATTCATTGATAAATAAAAAGTTAAAAAGAACAGTGTTTATTCAAAATAGAAATTTTCTGTTATAATACACACTACTTTTCAAAAGTTTGGGGTCAGTAAATGTTTTCTTTCTGTTTTTTTAAAGAAATGAATACTTTTATACAGCAAGGATGTAAAAAGTGATAGCAAAGACTTTGAAAAAATTTTAAAATCTCTATTTTGAATAGAAAATCAAAGAAAGAATCAAAGTAAAGAGTATCACAGGTTCCAAAACAATATTAAGCAGCACAACAGTTTTAACACTGATGATAAATCAGCATATAAAAATGATTTCTGAAGGATCATGTGACACTGAAGACTGGAGTAATGGCTGATGAAAATGCAGCGCTGCATCACAAAAAAATTAAAATAAAAACAAAAATGTGAAAGTATATTAAAATAGGAAATCAAAATTAGAAATTGCAATAATATTTCACAATATTTCTGTATTTTTGAACAAATAAATACAGACTTGATGAGCATAAGAGACTAAAAAACATGAAAGAAAATAAGTAGTGATTGACTGATATTGATTTATTTTTATAACCAATACAAATTATTTGCATGATTATGTGTCCGATATGCAGAACTGACATTTATTTACTGTTATAAAGTAAATAAATGACTGAGTGAAGTAAGTCCATACTTCAGTTTGGTTTTCCTCCTTTCAGTCTTCTTAAAAAAAAAAGTGTTAAAAAAATTAGCAGTCTTTAATGTTACATTTATATTTAAATTTCATATTACAACAATAAAAACATTTTATTTAAGCATCAGCTGCAACACTAATAAGCAAAATAAATGTAGAATGTCTAATGCTTTCAAATGGAGAAAATAGATAAAGGACAGGAGTCATATCGACTTTATTTTAAACTACAGTTTTAATAGGTTTACAAGCTGTTTAAAGACTGAAGAACAATTTACACAGAACTATACTCAAACTGTGATCACTCACGGACATAATAATAATTAATTTCCATAGAGCTGTATTTATCTAAATGTGTATTAGCGAAATACTGGTTATATAGTAAATGTTAATATAATTTAAGGTGTTTTAAACAAGTGAATCTTGTTAAAAATTAGATGCGGCGGCCGTGCTGGAGAATTGTAATACAAAGAACTGAAAGACAAAAAGTTGCAATTACCCTACTTATTTTATTCTGTGGTGAAAACAAGCTTTCAAACAAAAAAGAGAAGGGTTCTGTGTGAAAACTGCAGCCATCATCACACATGGGTCACATTTAAGTGTGGAAGTCAGATGGACTTCTGTAAACCAACTGAATTAAATAAAGCCCAATTGAGAAAAGGCCTGAAATGCAAACACTGCTCAGTTTAGCTTGATTTGATTTAATTTTGACGCAGGAGATCTGTTTATTCCACTTCAGCTGTTTAGTCATATAAACTGTTAACTGATGCTTGTTTTATTATCACTGCCAAGTACATTTTAGTATATTCTATGAAGGACAAAGAGCTCATACATTTGTGTTTAGCAAACTTTGGCCAAACGTTTGTTTATAAAAACTTGTATCCTTAACTACAAACTCAATTCAAAAATGCCTGCTTCGAGTAGCTTTGTTAATAAAAAGCATAACTGAAGTGTTGAAAATCAGACACTCACATTAACTAACGACTCCTTGAACTTGATGTGCAGGCGGTAGCTGGACATGGCGATGATGGCATCCTCCGCCCTGCCCACGTACTTCGTATACTCTCCATGCAGCTCTGGAAAGGGCACCTACAACAGATCATCATGTCACAAATGTATATCCATCAAACAGTGTTGGGCGTAACGCATTACAAGTAACGTGAGTTACATAATGTTATTACTTTTTCCAAGTAACTAGTAAAGTAACACATCACTTTTTAATTGACAAGAAAATATCAAGAGTTACTTTTTTCAAATAAGTAATGGCAGTTACTTTCCCCCCATTTATTGATTAAAAGCTCTCCGGTCCCCATGTTGAGAGAAATCGTAAGTAAAATGTTAGTTCTAGAATAAATGTGAACATGCATTAATTTAATCTCACTCACAAAAAACAAATTCAGTATTCCTCAAAATGAATAAAAACAGTGAAATTCAACTCAGAATATGACGTAAACCTGCAATAATTAAAAATCTTAAATAATACAAATATCCTTTATGCATTTAATCCCATTTTATTAACCAATGTCTTTGCTGCCGACGTTCGGTGACTAATAAGCAACTAATAAGCAAAAATTACTCAAGATAATCTAACATTTGTTTTTCTTTTTTTTTTTTGAAGAGTTGATCTTTTTTTCTTCTGCATTCTACTGTACAGACATGAATTTACTTTTCTCAAAGCCTGAGGCTTTTGGTGTGAAAAGGCTTTTACATTTGCAAAAAATAGAACTTTTTATATTAAAAACAAACAAGCAAGCCCTGCCCAGATTTAAAAAGTAACGCAAAAGTAAAGTAATGCATTATTTTCCATAAAAAGTAACTAAGTAACGCAATTAGTTACTTTTTTAGGAAGTAACTCAATATTGTAATGCATTACTTTTAAAAGTAACTTTCCCCAACACTATCAACAAATAACTTAATATTAGATCAGTGCAATTATTTATAGAGTTGCATACCAAAAGGAAAAACCGAAAACAAAGGGTGTTTTAAAACCTAAAGCTGCCTCACTTTCTACTGCATAGCATTCAGCAAAACAGAAACCGTACCTCATAATTACCCGTTTTGAATAGCTCTTCATAGGCAGCAACTCTGCTATTAGTCAGTCACGTATGTCACGCTATTACATCATCTTGAATGAAAAATTTCATTGTGCTTGCAATGCACTGTAAGTGAAGCAGCCTTAGATTTGAACCAAAACCAGATCAATGCGCTACCTACTCTTTGTGACAGGCTATACATTTATGATGCCTAGGTAAACAGCTCATAAGTTTTTTTAAAACAGAGCTTAAAAGGGATCTTTATCCCTGCTTACCTGAAGATCATCATCGTCCAGGACAGGGGGCTTGCGAGGGAAGATCTGATTGGCCTGGATGCACTCCAGACTCTGCTGCCCCTCCTCCTCCTGTCAAACAGAATACGGATAAGAAACAAAACACATTACATACTATGTACATTACTACTTTTTATTTCTTCTTCTGATGTGACCCATGTTTTCATTATTCACACCACATAACAATTTATGTTAGGGCTGCAACAATAGAAGCGTGTGAGAGCCTCTTTATCAAAGGCCAAACATCTGACATCACAAGTTAAAAACGTACAAACTCCCTTTCCAGTTTCATCACTCCCAGGGGCCAAAAGCCAAACCGTTATACGGATAAAACATTGTCCATGACTAAACCTTTGATTAAATGAGCGATTATCTAAGCTAAACCGGGGAAAGAGTGGTCAAAGCATTTCTTTAACCAATGCCATTTTTGGCTGGGCTTCAGAGCAGCAAAACATTTGTAATGGCACGGGGAGAGTTTGCCAGGACTTCCTGCCCTGAGATCACTTCTGCTATTTCTGATGTAACCGATACAGTACCCCGGCTTTACATAAGACTTTAAGGGCACTGGGTTATAGTAAATCATGACCACTACTACCACTCACACAGACACCACCTATATACCGTATATATACCATGTGATACACATGCAATACAAGTGAAAGCTTTGGACACATCTACTGAATCAGAGTAATAGTAAACAAATGCACACATGCGCATCCTTAATACACAACATCTATATTTAATTTCAGTGGAAAGATCCTAGTTGTGCCCCGCCTTGAACACGTTCTGTGTGAAAAGCTTCAGGACTCAGAGCAGCGGTGTGTAGGGCATAAGTCACTCCATTCACTTCTGTATGCAGGAATGAGAGGCTACGGCCCGCAGCAGCCTTGAGAGTTCAGATTGGCAGAGAATGTTTGGATTTTGTTTCCACAAATAGGAGAGACTCTGTGAGAGAGGGCAGCTGTGTCGCCATGTTGTCTAGCTCAAACACGAGAGTCCTCAAGACGGACTGATCTGGTTGTGCCATAAAATGCTCCCCAGTCAAAGACAAGCATGTACTGAATAAGATATGCACGGAGAGCTGTGTTTGTGTATAAACTAACTAACTGTATCTATCTACCCAGCTATCTACCCATCCATCATCCATCCATCTATCTATAAACTAACCAAACAACTAATGTTCTATCATTCTATCTTTCTATCTGACTGTGTATAAACTAACAAACCAACCAATTCTATTGCTCTGTCTGGTTTTGTATGAACTAATTAACTAACCAACTAACTAATGTTCTATCTGTCCATCCATCCATGTATAACTAGTAAGTTGCTAACCAAACAACTAACTAACATTCTATCTTTCTATCTGGCTGTGTATAAACTAACAAACTAACCAACCAACATTCCATCTATATATATGGTTGTGTAAAATCTAACTAACCAACCAATTAGAACTAACTAACCAACTCACTAACTATATGTGTATACTACAGACTATATGTGTGTGTATGCTGTTTCAGCAGCATGGCCGTCTGTGTGTAGCGCTGACAATGGCCATCAGCATGGCTCAGTAAACACACTAGAGGGGCCGGGCCCAGGGCGGCCCATTGTGGGCACAGGCACAGAACCAGACAGAGAATTACTGGGCATAGACGGGCAGAATAGCAAACAAACAATAATGTGCATAACTCATTAGGAATGTGTAAACAAACACATCCATCAGCATTCACGCAGAGACCAGAGGCATTCGTTAAGCTGTCCACAGACACATCAGCAAACAAGAAAATGAGGTACACTTGACTGAACACAGGCATACACAGTCTCAAACACAAATAGCACAGTAAATGCTGCTTCGGTTAGATCCTCTCAAAATGTACGGTTCATAATAAAGCTTAGTTTTCAGTTTCAGTGATTTTACCGTGGTTAAGGAGTTTTGTAAGTTACAATGCAAAGCATAGTGACTAAAAACACTTAACAGTGGTAAAACCACTGTAATTCAGAACAATATATTTGCTGCAAAAGCAATATGATTCAAAGGATAATTAAATGCATTAATAACAACTCATTCATTCTTATTACAGACTGTAAGGCTGTTCACTAGTTGCCAAGGAACTAAACGAAGATGTAGTAATATAAAAATCAATTACTGGTCACAGATGGTGCATCTAGACGCCTCTATCTTGATGCATCTAACAGCTGTGAACGTGTTTCATCTCATCAGAATTTGGAGCCGGAACTGTTTTATAACGCAGCGCTCACTGATGACACTAGCACACATGTATCCATTCATCCCATCTGTCTGTCTAAAGAGGGCATTGATCTGCGCTGAGACAGCAGTCAGGACGGGACTTTGACACTGTCTGAGCAGCGTTCATTTCAGCTGATTAAAAGCCTGAGAAATCAATGAGCAGTTTCCGATTCAGCATTTGAACCAATGCCTGGGAGTCACACACAGGAAAGAGAGAGATGTCGGAGGTGTTTGCTTACCATAGCCCCGGTGAAGGAGTGCGGGTGCAACACTGTCGTGTCTTCTACCACTTGTTCGCGCTCTCTTGCAGACGTCAGTCTGTATGAAGAAAAATCAATTAGGGATTGCCAAAACTTTCCATTTCAATCGAATTAGGTCTGGATAATGTTCTGGACAATATTTGAAATGGCATAATAGGGGCACTTTAATGTGGGTAAATGTTTTCACTTTTAATTATCATTGTTTCTTGTGGTCATTTACAGAAAAACAGATTGGAAAACATGCTAGAATTATTTTCACTCGATTTTTAGACTAGCAACAGTGGCTGTTTCGTTAAAAAAAAAAAAAAAACAAAGAAGCCATTTCAGTGTGAATACATATTTAGATACATATACACATAGGAAAAATGCAAAAAAAAAAAAAAAAAAAAAAAAAAGATTCATCCAGTCCTAATTCACAAACATGTAACTTAAGTCTCACCAAACTCCTAAAAGCAATGAGGTGAGGTTTGTTTTGGACGATCCCACGCTGCTGGCGTCACTCAGTGTTATGACATTGAAACCTGTGGAGAGACATGAGAAAAGAAAAAATGAGACCTCAGTTTTTCAAGCCATCACTCTCCATTCCAAACATTGCATAACATCTCTGACAATACCGCTTTTTACACTTTGGTAAATATAGCCGTCCTGGTGCTGATGGTACTTTGCCGTTCATGAATGCTTGTGTGGTGAAATCAAATCACTGACGCATATGGTTGGGTTGAGTTTTATGAAAAGAGGCCACAATGTGAACAGTCATTAATCTCCAGTGTCATTATAGTCATCAGTTAATTGCTGATTAGAACACTTACGATCTCAAAACTACATATGAACTAAATGCCACATGTAACATAATAAAGTTTGCTTGGAAGAAAACAAGCACAGTTTACAGACCTAAAATTCAAATGAGAAACACTGTATCATTGCTCTCTCTTCTCTGGAATTGTACCAACCCTCATCACCAACTGGTTTTTATTTTTCTTCCTATGAAAGCTATCTGTGAAGCTCTGCTAACTAAAGATGCATACAGAATGAGATGCTGCCGTTCCGCAGAAGATAACAAAACCCAAGTTATCAAAGACTAAACAGAGCAGAAGTACACCATGTCATGTACAGGACAATTTCAGTGACCCTGTGTGTCTCCTGAGAGTCATATGTAAGTGAGTTCAGTTGGTTTATGGCCAGAGGGCAACAGCGTCCCTATGCAAAAACCTTCAAACACATGCTTCCAGTGAAGGCCACACTGAAGCCATCTGGAAACTACTGATAAAACATATCTCTAACCAGCAAACGCTCATGTTTACTACAGCTGACGAGTCTGTCTTTAATCTGATTGGCCTTTTAAGTGTCTTACAACTGTACTGCAGTCTCATGGCCCAAACAAATGACTGTGCAATGTGGTACATGAAAACAGTTCAACATGCAAAAGTTTTATGCAGTGCCAGACTATTTCCATAATGGCCCATATCCAAAGGCTCTGTTAAAGCCTAAAGGATTTTTAGCCCGATTTTGCCCCGATTTTCCGAGAATAGGAGCAAAAATCTTGTTGAGCACCTCGATCGGTCCCGATGTTTATAACAGCTGCTAGCACACTAACTAACATTGGTAAACATCAGTTGCTGAAATGACGATCTGTTGCGTAAGATCACGTGAGGCGCTCCCTCCGTCGTGATAATCTTAATAATATCTTGTAGTGTGTGATGCACCACAATTTTCAAATCCTGTAGTGTGTGCATGTTTAAGATTTCAGGCAAGATAACCTGCAAAGATTCTCTTTACGTGTGCGCTGCAACCAGATTTTAAAAATCCTGTAGTGTAAGACCGGCTTAAGGTAGAATGTTCGCTTTATTCCACATGACAGGTCTCATATTTGTAATGGGTATTCAGAAAAACTGGCTTTCTAGAGAATTCTCCACTTCCATTCAGATCGACTGACTGCTGGTGGACAGAAGAATCATTCAGTGTTTTTCTGTCCATCTCCGATGTCACTTTTACTGTCCTGAAGGTCAATCAGCATTGTGTTCTCATTCCTAAACCACCGCTGGGACTGATTCGGTTTCATTTTACTAAACACCAACGAATAACACACCATTAATACAAAATACGCAACTTACTGTCTCATTTAAATATCATTGGGCTTGACGCAAGTTTATATTTTGCTGCCATTTATTTGAACTTGCAACAATTCAAATCATGCCACTTTCTAAGAATTGGTTATAATGGATGTAAACACATTTATCATTAACCTGGAATTGTCATATTGTCTTTTTGCATGCATCCTGTAAGGACATAACAGAAACTAGAAAAAATAGAAACTAGATGACTAGAAAAAATATGTAATCTAAGTTCCATTATTTTGTGATATACATGCATTTTACATGCATATTTGTGACCCTGGAAACCTGGCGTAAGTAGCACGGGTATATTTGTAGCAATAGCCAAAATACATTGTATGGGTCAAAATTTGCGATTTTTCTTTTATGCCAAAAATCATTACGATATTAAATAAAGATCATGTTCCATGAAGACATTTTGTAAATTTCCTACCATAAATGTATCAAAACATTGCTAAGAACTTCATTTCGATAACTTTAAAGGCAATTTTCTTAATATATTTATTTTTTGCACCCTCAGATTTCAGATGTTCAAATAGTTATATCTCTGCCAAATATTGTCCTATCCTAACAAACCATGCAACAATGAAAAACTTATTTCTTCAGCTTTCAGATAATGTACAAATCTTAATTTAAAAAAATTTACCCTTATGACTGGTTTGGTGGTCCAGGGTCACATTTCATATCCAAATCGCACATTAACAACTTTCACAAAATGATTTACTATGCTGTGGTTCTGGAGATTCAGCAGTAATGGGAAATATACAATAGTTCCAATTAGCGTTGTCAAAAATATTGTTTTTTTTTAATACATATTGACAATGAAATATCTAAAACTGTTTATATATATATATACACATATATATATATATATATATATATATATAT
>JAHKKF010518150.1:0-35580 GCA_019740295.1 Labeo calbasu
AACATTTGAAGTGGATCAAAACTTTTCATCAAAGTTGTCCCAAGACAAGAACGGGTACTAGGTTTTAGTTTTAGGACAACTTTGATGAAAAGTTTTGATCCATTTCAAATGTTGACTACTGTATATCAGGTACAGTACATGCCAAATTTTCTCAAGGCAAAAAAAAACCTCTCAACTAATGCTGTGAAATATACATGATAGTCAGTTGCACTACTATAATATTGAAGGTTAAAATTAACTGATTTGTATACAAACGCCTAAGTTACACTCAATTAAGTTTTTATAATAAGAAAGTTACAACTACATAATTATATTTCTGCTCCAGTTCTTGACATATGAACATTTAAATGGTGGCTGTCATAAAAACTTGACGGATTTATTCAAACATAAATTATACACTGAAGAACAGTAAACAATTATAATGAAAATGTTATATGGTGCATATATTTAGCAAAAAGTATTTAGAGTTCATTTCTCTAGCTGACAAACGAGTTTATGGTAACTGAATGTTTTTTCTGAGGTAAATGTGACGTTACGTGACATTGTTGCTATACATTGACGTCTTTGCGCGGTTGAAACACTGACTGAGCGATTACATGAGGATGCGGATTTCAGTAAGTTGTAAACTTTTTTTTAACATACCTTCAGACGTTTTTTCACGTTTATTTCATCCTAATACTGGTGTTGAAGCGGAGGAGATGATCAGTTCCCGTACGATTCGGGCTTCCGCTTCATTCTGAAACAGAAATGTCACTCCACATTAAACAGCGCCAAAACGCCATCTGTTGTTTGAATACAAGGGCTGGGAGTCGATTCCAAAAGAATGGATTCCTCGATTCCGTTTGGAATCGAGAGTCGATTCCAATGGTTGGAATACCATCAAGGGGAATCGACTCCCCATTCATAGCCGTTTTCAGTTCAACAAAGCTTATCTATGGGCGCCTCTCAAACGAAAGTCTGCATCATACTAAGGCTGCATATCTCGGCTGCTGCCATCTGAACATCTGAAAATAAACTGAATGAAAAGAGTCGGTACTGAGCTCGTTCGAGTTTGAGGATGCAGCCTTGCTCGCTCATAGTGATTATAAGTCTGATTCGTTTCCACGAAAAGATTCTTTCGGATAGGTCGTTTTAATGAACCAGTTCAAAAACGATTCAGAAGTTATTTTACGGTGGTTTTACTTTCTAAGATATTTATTCTACCGTCATGGCGAAATTAGGTTCCTCCACTCTTTAAAAAAAAAAACAAGAATCGAAAACAACAGTGAGGAAACTATTCTTGGAATCGAATCTCATCCATTCCAGAATCAGGATTCGGAATCGGACTCGATTCCAAAATTTTCGCAATCGAACAGCCCTATTCAATGAATACTGTATTAAAATGGACAGAATTTGAAATCTGAGATTTAGTTTCATATCAAAAGTAACAAGGCATAAAGCTTTTTGCGATTTATTGGATGGGAGAAGCGCTGCAATAATGTTCTAGCCTTAACTGAAAACAGGCTAGACTAGTCGATTCGTGAGATTTAAGAATCAATATTGTTTCGTAAAAATGAGAATCGATTAAAATTGAGAAATCAATACCTTTTTTTTAATACAGCCCTAGCATATAATATCAGATTTCTAAAGCCAGCAGATTTTACTAAAAATTGCCAGCAGATTGTTTAGTCATTTTATCCCCCTGTAATTTGGCTCCAAATCTCAGGTGAAAATAAATATGCATCCATATCATCCTTATCATTTTTGTATTTCTTTCCTCAGAAAAAATAATCTATTAACAGCTGGCACAGAATGACCCCTTTTGTACAGAGGATTGTCTTTGTTTAAAGTAATACTCTCTTTATTAACAGTAGTAGTTAAGCAATTCATTATATTACCATATGAATCAAGTACATGCATAAACATCACACACTTTGCCATTCTGTTTCAGCGCGTGAGAATATATGAAACGTATGTACGTGTCGTCTTGACAGTGGCATGCTTTGATAACGCATACAGACACAGTTTTATCATGTCCTCCTATTGTGCGTTAGTCACATCCACTGCCCTCCCCCATGTGTATGTGAGCCCAATGCTGAGCAGCAGAGATGTGCCCAGGCTGGTTGCCATAGCGAAGAACGTGATACGACAACTGTTGCTGGTATTGCCTGAGAGATGGAGGGATGTGGGAGGGGTCACGGCGAGTCTCACCATTCTTCATTTGTAGTCTGTGCGTTTAATGAGGGAGAGCGAGAGATTCACACCTATGGGCATAAATTTCCCAGTATCCTCATAACGGATGCGTTTAAATTCTGTTTGGTTTTGAAAGTCGAGGATGAACTCTGTGCATTGAGAAGATATATGCGCGACAGCTAATAAATCAAGCCTATTGAGTTGTGTATTCGAGAAAGGGAGGAGAGATCGACTTTTCCAGCCTATATTTTAGTGTGAAAGTCTTCCATTGTGCCTAATATATCTTTCTGGGCCTCTTCGCTCGGTTGTGTACTTGAAGCTCTTGGATATTAATGCGTGTTTGTGTTTGATTTCAAATTTGGAGCTCTGACAAAACCGCAGGAAATCCACCCTAATATTTGCTCAGCGTAAATGTGGTAGTAAAGCAAACACAATTCAGTAGTGCTTAACCTTTAAGCCATCTATAAACTCAATTACCTGTGGAGAGATCTTTGACCCCCAAAAATCTGTCATATCCTACTGAGCTGGTTTGGCTGGTGTTGAGGAACAATGTGTTCATCAGGTTTTTTTTTTTTAAATGGGTGTTCACACTGTGTTGCAGGTTGCAAAGTGGCTATATTGTTGGTCTTGTAGAGGTTAATTCTGCTGCATGTTTTAATGTACACTTCCATTCAAAAGTTTTGGGATCAGTAAGATTTTTAATGTTTTTAAAGTCTCTTAGGCTCACCTAGAACCTGTAATACTTTTTTCAGGATTCTTTGCTAAATAGAGAAAGAACAGCAATCTTTTTCTAACAATATAAGTATTTACTATCACTTTTTATCAATTTGACACATCCTTGTTGACTAAAAGTATGATTTTTTTTTTTTTTTTTTTTTACATGTACTGACCTCAAACTTTTGAATGGTCGTGTATATTGTTACAAAGGATTTCTATTTTAAATAAATGTTGTTCTTTTTGACTTTTTATTTATCAAAATATCACAGGTTCCAAAAAAATATTAAGCAGCAAAATCAACGTATTAGTATGTTTTCTGAAGGATCATGTGACACTAAAGGCTGGAGTAATGGCTGATGAAAATTTAGCCATTTCAGATTTGAAATCTGAAAATTCAGATTTGATCACAGGAATCAAAAATATTACTGTTTTTTTTCTGTATTTTTGGTAACATAAATGCAGCTTTGATGAGCATAAGAGGCTTATTTAAAAACATTAAAAATCCCAAATTTTTGGGATTTGGTGAACTTATATTCATGTCTCAGTAATATTTCACTAAAATGTAAAACAACAACAACTTATTTTAAGGATAATATGTTTGTATCATTATTCTTTAAAATAGAAAAAGAAGTCTCTTAGGCCCCCCAGGGCTGCATTTATTTGATCAAAAATACAGAAAAAACAGTAAAACTGTAAAATATTACAATTTAAGATAATGGTTTTCTATTTCATTATTATTTAAAATATCATTTGTTCCTTTCATGCAAAGCTGAATTTTATTCTGAATATTGCTTATTTTTTTGGAACCTGTAATACTTTTATCAGGATTTTTTGATGAATAAAAAGTTAAAAAGAACAGCATTTATTCAAAATAGCAATATTTTTCTAACAATATAAGTATTTATGATCACTTTTTTTTATCAATTTAACACATCCTTGTTGAATTGGTGAACTTATATTCATGTCTCAGTAATATTTCACTAAAATGTAAAAAAACAACATCTTATTTTTAGGATAATATGTTTGTATCATTATTTTTTAAAACAATTAATTAAACATTTTTTTCTAATTCTTATTGTTATATCCTCATTACTATTCTAAAGTTTAGAGTCAGTACTTTTTTTTTCTGTTGTTTTTTTTATTTTTTTTATTATTATTTTTGATACATTTACCAATACACTCTTCTTTTTTCTTTTTTCTTTTTTTAAAGAAGTTAATTCTTTAATTCAGCAAGGATGTATTCAATTGATTGATAGTGACAGTAAAGATTTTTATAATTATATTTTAAATCAATTATTTAGCTTTTTCTAGCTTTTCTTTACTGTTTTGCTGATCACAAATGCAGCAAAAACAAAAAATTGTACCAACATAAAACTTTTGAGCGGTTGTGTATATTATTTTAATTAGAATGTCTTTATTGGAGTACATAAAAAGTATGTATAAAAGTAAATTGGTAGTCGCCACAACGCATAGCTACACATTTATATAGATTTGAAGTTCTCGATTGATTCCTTTGATGCAACAAATTGCTGTCAGTGCGAACGCTCCATTAGATTTAACATTCACCACCAATAAAATGTCCAGTTTGCACCACACGCTGGGCACTGTCAATCCTAAAGGATCTTTTTAACCTCTCGTTGCGGTTTATTTGAAATGTTTGCGAGCGTTTAGTGTGTTAAAGACTTCCTCTGCTTTCCTCCTCAGCCCGAAAACTTGCTGTTGGCGAGTAAGATGAAAGGAGCGGCAGTGAAGCTGGCTGATTTTGGGCTGGCCATCGAGGTGCAGGGTGATCAGCAGGCCTGGTTTGGTAAATAACACCCACTTCAGCTCTAATTCTACATCTACTCAAACTTATATTAGTGAGGAATTCAAGAGCTGTTGTTAATTTAGCTGTAATTACTACATTTATTCAAACAATTTTCTTACCACTTACAGACACTTTTGAGTATTTTTAGATTTAAATGTAGTGATTGACCATTTACTTTCCATACATTTATGCATTTTACTACTGTCGCTTTAGATTTGACAGGATTTCCTATGTAAATGAGGATTTTCCCCCACGCAACTGTGCTGATTCCCTCTTGTAATGTTCTTTCAGTTTATCTTAAAAGGATGTTGCAAGATTTCCCGCTCCATTACCTCCGGTCTGAAATGGATTGAAATGGCCGTAAAGGCTTATTTTCAGGCTGTGCCAATGCCAATCTTAGCCCGTTTCATGTTTAGCTTTCACACATCATTCCTGTCTGTGTGTGAAAGACCCTTTAGCTATGAAAATGCCCTTCCACAGCTGTCTCTACTGGATAAAACCATCAGGCAGGGTTCTGTCGGGCCTTGTGGCCCCCTACTGGCGGTTGGTTATTTCTGCTGCCATGAGATAGCTGTTGCTTTAGTGCTAATCAAGTATCAGTACAGCTTTCTTTAGATTTAAATAGATAATCATCTAGTTTTGACTGAAGTATGCAAAGCCTTGTGGGTGGAATAATTGTTATATACTAGCTATATGATTGGACAGCACTAAATTATGTTACCACAGCTGTTTAAAATCCACCATTTTCCAGTCCGCTTCAGTCTTGCCAGTGCTGGAGGGAGGCTGCCATCTTGGCACATCACCGTTTTGGCTCCAAATGGTTCTGGCGTATGGAGAAATCCATCTATCAAACTATCCACACACACCTGCTTGGAATTATTAGCATTTCAGTAAATATTAATTGGCTGGGCTACATTGCCTACAGGCGCCTGCAGTTTGAATCCACTTTATCTTATTCTCAGAGTGCAGAATGGTCACTTTTCAACCTGTTTTTGTCACAGGTTTTGCTGGCACACCTGGCTATCTGTCTCCAGAGGTGTTGAGGAAGGATCCCTACGGCAAACCTGTGGACATCTGGGCCTGTGGTGAGTTTTCAACAGGGTCCTTAATCATTAGACCTCTTGCATATTCATTCTGCTTGGCATATTAACAGGTTGCAGTATTCACACTGCACAAGTACGCAGTGCAGTGGTATGTAGCACTGCAAATAGAGTTTCGGCACCAGGCCTATTTTTGCTGCACGTTGCATGCTGAACTCAGCAGAAAATATGGTTTAAATGCACGGTAGACCTGTTTGTCTACCGTGCATTTAAACACAATCTACACAATCTATTTTGCAATATGTGCTTTTTGAAGCAATATTGGGCTATGAAGTGCATAGCCATCACTTGAAACAAGGATGTCAGTCAGGATGAGTTTGCAGGTTACACATGAAGTAACAAAGGTGACGATTAGGACTAGTTAACAGGGTTGCGCTTTTATGCAAAACATTATTACAAAACAAATTATCATTTGGACTTAAATATGTGCTTCTGTATGAAGTATACTCTCTATATATATAATATAAGCTTTAAATGAAGCAACTCTGCATTCCTTTGTAGTTCTAAAGTGGCATTTTCGAATTAGTAACAGAGGCTTGGGCTCAGCTGTTAAACTGTCAAACTGAGATTTTAATCTTTGGTGGAAGGAAGTAGTTCTGCACAAAAGAGGGTTTTTAAAGACACTCTGTTGTTGTTTCTTATGCGTTTACACACTTGTGCCATCAAACTGTTGTATAAAAGCAATATCTCACTCGTAGACATGAGATATGGCTGTATATCGGCTCGCTGTGATTACCTACAGCTGAATCACAGCCGTGCCATATCTTACGTTTACGAGTGTGATATTGCTCATATATCTATACAGGTGTCTATCTCCATATATCTCTACAGATATCTATCTAACAACAAACACCTTGTAAAACACAGTCAACAAATGCACTGAGTAGCACTGTCATCGGAAATCACCCTTAACAGATGAAAGGGTAGTACGACAAAGATATCGCTTTCCTCAGCGGACATTCAAACTAATGTTTTGTTGTGAATATGAGATTGAGCTAAAGAATGAATGCTGTATCAAATGTCAAAAGTCCCTCTGTCTCTCATAATACTATACATAATACAGTGAGCTTTTAATACAGTAATACAGTAAGCTGTTAATGAAGCAATTAATGTTTTCGAAGTAGTAATGGAGGCTTGGGCTCAGCTGTTAAACTGTCAGACTGAGATTTGAATCCGTGGCGGAAGGAAGCAGTTCTGCACAATTGTTGTATAAACGCAATATGGCACTGCTACTCATGTGATATTGCTCATATATACAACTCACAGTGATATTTTATTGTAATGCTATCAATCCGAATCTAATATTCTTTCTGTCAGCCAATCAAAATGCTTTTCTCTTTCTGTCTTTCTTTCACAGGTGTAATCTTGTACATTCTATTAGTGGGCTATCCTCCATTTTGGGATGAAGATCAACACAAGTTATACCAGCAGATCAAGGCCGGAGCTTATGATGTAAGTACAGCTGTCCTCCGATGGAGCCACTCTCTCTAACTGTCTCCGTCTGCGGGAGTTCAGTCCAGCTACTCTAAAATGATTGGTCTTTGAATGCACCATCAAGTCTTTCAGCTGAGGCATTCACTAGGAGTGTAAAAACTCTTCGCCTTCCACGTTTCCTCTGGCCACATTTCTGTCAAATTTGCATAGATTTTCGAAGCGACGTTTTACTTAAAATCACATTTTTGGGTTTTTCTAATTAGTCCAGTCTATGTGAACTCATCAAGCCGTTTCATAAATCAGTCTGGTGAGGCTTGTTTAATTTTAGACCGCACATCACAAGGCCTCTACATCCTTTCAGAAAATCACTGGAATTTCCCAGCAGGATACTGTTAACATTTCCTGTGAATAAAATTCAAGACAGGGCTGGTCAAAAATGTTTAAACTGATGGCAGTAATAGGCCAAGAGGGGTGAAAGACACAAATAAAATAAAATTATGTAATCATATGCTGGAACAATTCATCAGTGAGATGGAATTGTATTTTATATATATTTTTTTTAAAGTATTATTATTATTATTATTATTATTTTGAGTCAGTCAACCTTTAATGCATGATCATATTTCCCTAGTTATTTTGGTTCATAAAATAAAATAAATAAAATTCCAGCTTATTGCTCAGTTGTTCCTGCATTATTTGATTACACCAGATGTCGCAAGGTCTCTGCAACACACACTGTGGTCCAACTGCCTGTTTAATTTCTGATTGGGTGCGATTTAGAGCTACTGGTACTGTTATTGATTATGTCAGGCCCTCCCTGACGCATTGCAGAGAGATGAGCTTTGCTTAGAAACAACTGACTCTTGTCCCAGAGTGTCTGTGCTAGTTTGTGTACTTCTGTGTGTGTGCATTTTTGAATTGTCCGTGTATTGCATCACAGTCTCACACCCTCAGACGTATGTGGCAGGACATGGAGTGAGTGACTGCCCCAGAGAGACCTTTGTTCCATTAAAATTTATGTGACAAATAAAAGCGAGGAGATGATGTAACTGTGACCTTATTGTGAAAATGGAGTGAACGCATGTTACACTGTTAGATGGTTTTGATGGTCACAGTGTTGGGCAGGCCAGGTCACTTCACCTCACCTCTGGGATGGACAATATGACAAATCCTTTATCACAATGTAGTTATTTTTGCTGAAAAACCAACCATAAAGTGGTTTATAGGTGAAAGGACCCCTCGGTGGATGGAGTGACCTAACAGGGACCATAGAAAACATGTGTACAGTTCCATGTTGATGTATTTTCATACTTTTTTGTGATACAAAGCCATTAAAATTATTGATACTGATGGTTGGAGTCATATAGTTTATAGTTTAGGACATTATATTTTAATTATAGTTAATATGCTTTAATTTGGGAAAGAAAGTTGTTAAGTGAACAACGAACTGTTGAGAATCCCTGGTTTATACAGTATATTAAATGTGGTTAAGATCAAGAATTATATGATTTGATTATTTTCTTAGTACACTACCAGTCAAAAGTTTTTGAACGGTAAATTTTTTAATGTTTTTTTCTTCTGCTCACCGAGTCTGCATTTATTTGATCTAAAATAGAGCAAAAGCAGTAATATTGTAAAATATTTGTACTATTTAAAATAACTGCTTTCTGTTTGAATATATTTTATATTTTTGCGATCAGAGCTGCATTTTCAGCATCATTACTTCAGTCCTCAACGTCACATGATCTTTCAAAAATCATTCTAATATGCTGATTTTAAAGCATCCTTGCTAGATAAATTGATCAAAAGTGATGATCAGGACATTTATAATGTAATAAATGCTGTTCTGAACTTTCTATTCATCACAGAAACCTGAAAAATTCTACTCAGCTGTTTTCAACATAATTATAATAATAATAAATAATAATCTGAGCAGCAAATCAGAATATTATAATGATTTCTGAAGAATCATGTGACTGGAGTAATCATGCTAAAAATTCAGCTTTGACATCACAGGAATAAATTATGTTTTAAAATATATTTAAAAAAAAGTTATTTTAAATGGTAAAAATATTTCACAATTTGACTGCTTTTCTGTACTTTGGATCAAATAAACGCAGGCTTGGTGAGCAGAAGAGACTTCTTTAAAAAACATTAAAAATCTTACTGTTCAATAACTTTTAACTGGTAGTGTATTTGAAAATGTAAAAAAAAAAAATTATATGATGAATCATGATGAATAAGCAGTGCAAAAAATGTCATAATATACAGTACCGTTTAAAAGTTTGGGGTCAGTACAGTTTTTTTTGTTGTTGTTTTTGAAAGAATTTTCTGAATAATTCTCACCAAATCTGATCAAAAATACAGTTAAAAAAACAGTAATATTAAAACAATATTATTACAGTTTAAAATAGCTGCTTTCCATTTTAATATATTTAAAACTTTTATTTATTTCTGTGATGCAAAGCTGAAGTTTTAGCAGCCATTATATTACAGTCTTCATCGTCACATGATCCCTCAGAATCATTCTAATTTCAAATGCTTATTTGTTGATTTAAGAAATATTATTATTATTATTATTATTATTATTATCAGTGTTGTAAACAGTTGTGCTGCTTAATGTTATTGTGAAAACCATCATATATTTTTTACATTTTTTATTATCAGCTTTGAAAACAGTTGTTCTGCTTAATAATTTCTTTGATTCTGTGATCAATAGTAAGTTTAAAAAAACAACATTTATCTGAAATAGAAATCTTTTGTAACCTTGATTTTAATGTACTGAATAGAAGTATCAGTTACTTATGAATGTAATATTGTAAAGGTAGTTCTGGCTCTAAATTGTGATTGCACGATTCCTTCTGTCATTCTCATATTTTTTAATATGTAAATAATGTGAAGGAGTCCCTGCCCAATAGTAGTGGTAATATATTTCAAATCTCTACAGGCTGACACATTGCTATTGACGCACAGTATATACTGTAAGAATCAACTTGGGAAACCTCACAATGAATGGACTTCTTTGTTTTGTACCCTTGTAACCTTCAGTCATGAGACCACAATCAGTGAGGTGTAGTTGTGCCTCATCACCCGTTACCACTGCGCCTTCTGGCCATGTGTTCACGTCTGGATGCGCCATCCGCAATCCTGTGAGGCCGTCTTGCTGAAGCAGCGCACAGCGGTGCAAAAACGCCCCACCCATGACATGTATTAACAGTGCCCTGAGCCAAAAGCGCAGCTGAATCAGTGTGTGTAAGGACTTATGAGCACCTGCAGTGTTTCTAAGTACAATCCACACGCTCGTTTTAGCTGATGCAACACAGCTTGATGCGCAAAACAAATTATACTTCCTGGAACCTGCCCAAGGTTTTCTTGGAACAGACAAAGGATTTGTAACGGCCACATTAAGATCTCCTGGTACGAAAGAGAAGGTGTGACACACATTCAACACGGCTACAGACACGGCTTTTTATTGGCTAATTACAACTGCAATTTTCTCTAGTTATGGGCTGCAATGAAGCCATGAGGTGTGAAATGCGCAAGCAACACGTTATAAGCACCAGCCGCGCCGCCGAATAGGCCGACAATAGGAGGACTGACTGCCGTGACTCATTGGATCCTGTACGCTGCCTTGTGATACGTTTAATTTCATTAGTCCCCGGTGCAGACCGCTCTGTATGTGTGTCAGAACATCTTGTGGTGTGAAAAGCTCTCTAGGTATCCTCCTGCATTAAGATTTCATATCTAACGCTCACTTATGATGCTTTCCCCCACAGTTTCCTTCTCCGGAGTGGGACACGGTCACCCCCGAGGCCAAGAACCTCATCAACCAAATGCTGACCATCAACCCAGCTAAGAGAATCACCGCAGAGCAGGCCCTCAAGCACCCATGGGTCTGCGTAAGTTATATCTGCGCAAGATTACATTTATCACAAGCTCCGAGCAAGAAAGACCTATTGGGGAATCTGAGCTCTTTTAGAGTTTAATATGAAATGCAGCTTTTACATTCACATATTTTGTGCTCCCAGAATAGGTTGATTGTGTTTGTTTTGATGCTTAAAGCTTTAAATCAAAGCATAAAAACACCATAAAACACTGACAGGTATTTAGGAAATATGCTAAGTTTACATACTTGTTTCACAGAAAAACAACGCTGCAGCCTTTGAAAATGTCATTCCGTGTTTGAATGGTTGTTCTTGTTTTGGTCTGTGTGATTCCGCCCACGGCCAGTTCAACCAATAGTATTCCGATACCCTGGGTTGCCAGTTGGTGGAAAATACAGCATATTGAAGCCACCCGCCCTTAAAAGCCTAGGCAGCGAATGAACTGGCTCAAAGATCGCAGATTCTACCCACCCTTAAAAGCCTAGGCATCCATTTAAAAAACATATTAAAACTACATACTGCACTTTTAAGGTAGTTAACGGAGTAGTGCATTCAGTAAGAAAATTGCGATCATTTTCTCACTCACGCTTTTTGTTTTAAACCTGTATGACTTTATTTTTTTTTCCATCAAACTTAAAGTGAGAATTTTTAAGTGCGAGTTGCGTCTCGCTGTACTACTACAGTGAATCCTAAAATATTTTTTTGTCCTGTTGACATTTCCATCAACTTGCATTGAAAACGAGACTCTAGGGGTTACCAGATTTCAGGAGTTTAAATTTCCCCATCATGGTGAAATGTAAAACGAAAATTCTCAAATGAGAAGATTTGTGAAAAATAATCATATTTATAACTTCTGAGCAAAATAATCATGATTATCAGTAGGGCTGTCACTAACGATTATTTTAGTAATCGAGTACTCGGTCGATTATTCTGACGATTAATCGAGTAATCTTGTTTTAGATAGATAGATTTTTTTTTTTTTTTTTGTAGTAATAAAAATAGACTTAAACAAACAATAGCCTTTAAAATGACTTAAAATACATATATAATAGCAATGAGCCAATAATATTTAGTTCAAATAAAGTATTAAAAGTAAGTAGTCATATGGTTGTATTGAACAAAACTGTTAAAGTACATAATGTATTGTAAACAACAGAGCTAATGTACATTATGCATTATAACAAATATCTGCAGAGGGCGAATAGCTTATATCTTAGAGAATAGCGCTACCTGATTTGTGAGTGAATCATACTTTTGAGTCAAATCTTTTGAATGCACTGGTTGACTAATTTATTCATGAATCTGACTTTGTCTTGTTCTTGATGACTCAATGGGTACATTTTTAATGAATTACTTAAATATCCCTTTCAGCTTTTTCTTCTCGTATAAGAGTATTGTTTGACTTCAGTAAACTTGGAGTACGTTTTTTAATCTCATTTAATGATAAAAAGCAACAAGTATATTATTAAGACATCCGGTTTTGTGTTCCATGCAAGAATGGGACCACAAAGTCATATGGGACCACATGAGGAAGGATAAATAATGAAAATATTTTCTTTTTTGGATGAACTATTCCTTTAATTGGTTCAAATACCTTGATAATGCTGATGTGCAATATTTTTCTCTGTCTTGCGTTTGCTCGTTTCAGCAACGGTCCACAGTGGCATCTATGATGCATCGCCAAGAGACCGTGGAGTGCTTGCGCAAGTTCAACGCCCGCCGAAAACTCAAGGTACGGCATGAGTTTGAATGGCCCTTAGACTAACTTCAGTCTTCCTCCCTTGGGTAATTAGTGCTGAATATCCTGTTGCCATGGACTAAACACTCTATTTTTCTCTGTCTTTGTTAAGGGAGCCATTCTCACAACTATGCTGGTTTCTAGAAACTTCTCAGGTGAGTTCCCTCATTCTCCTGGGATCAGGTAGGAAAATGCAAAGTCATGGATGAACTTTGCTCACCTCTTGAAGTCTTGCTCCAGTTTTCACTGTAAAAAAGATGTCGAACAGCTGGCTCAGTAATTAAATGGAGGAAAAAACCACTCGGGATCTAGAGCTTTGGATTACAGGAGTGTAAAATTTTGGATTTCTCTGCTTCAAATCTCAATTTCTTTGAGCTGTTAAGGTTTTCTATGAGGATTGAGGATAACAGTAAAGGAATATCAGTAACTTGCTTTTCAGTTTAAAATCAGAACAGCAGATGTTTACGGTTTGTGCAGGTGACTGCAGGTTTGAGAGCTTTAGATTGTCTTGATTACTTGATTACTTAATAAACAAAGGTGATTTGTTCAATAGAGGGTTTGAAAACAGTTCCATAGCTTCTCCCAACTCAACGCCTCTCTGTCCAATAGTGGGCCGGCAGCATACCAGCCCTGCTGCTCCCACCACAAGCACTGCCGCGCTTGCACAGGAAGGTATGTGAGAGTGCATCTCCTCACCTCGCCACCAGGGGGACCAGCGAGCCCCCTCCACAATGCCTCTAAACCCCACCCTCTCCTTCTGCTCTACCCAATCAGCATGCAGCCAATAAGAAGCCTGCCTCTCTTGCCATCACTTGCATAAATTATTTGGCCTTCACTCTCATGAACGAAGTCTGCTATTATAGTCTTGGAGAACCTTTCACATTTAAAAGGATAGTGGCCTGCTGAATTTCCATATCTCACATACGTGTCTTGCATTTGGGCGATGAGTTTATGGAATAGCATGACTTTTTTCGTCCATGTTTTTATACTGCTTTGCTTTTACATGACCATGTAACTTTAACATTCATCTAGCTAGCTTTTAACCCTAAAAGTTGTAAGAAGTATTAGAACAGGTTCAGTTGTCTAATATGGGTCTAATCAATGAAAAATTTGTAAATGCTACAGGACAGTTATGGGTCATTCTCAAAAATGTTGTATTTATATATATTATATTATATTATTTTATATTACGTTATATTATATTATAGTATATACATATCAACTCATACTGATCTGCCTGAAATCAGTATATCATTTAAAACCAGTTGAAAACATAAAAATCTAATAAATAATGTGTTTGAGAGTGTGTGTGTGTGTGTGTGTGTGTGTATATATATATATATATATATCAAATTAACACAGGCTTGATGATTAAAACCCATTAAAATCCTTACTGATCCCAGTACTGCTGCTCAAAAATTTGGGATCAGTAAGGATTTTAATGGGTTTTAATCATCAAGCCTGTGTTAATTTGATCAAAAATACAATATATATTGTATTTTTATAAATGCAAAATAATGTGAAATATTATTACGATGTAAAACAGTGTTTTTCTATATTAATATACATTAAAATTTAATTTATATCTGTAATTAAAGTTGAATTTTCAGAATCATTACTCCAGACTTTAGTGTCACATGATCCTTCAAAAATGATTCTAATATACTGATTATTATCAGTGCTGGAAACAGTTGTGCTGCTTAATATTTTTTTGGAACCTACAATACTTTTTTCAGGATTCTTTATTTAACAGAGGGTTAAAAAGAACAACAATTATTTAAAATAAAAAGGTTTTCTAACAATATACACTACTGTTCAAAAGGTTTTTTTTGAAAGAAATTAATGGTTTTATTCACCAGGGATGTGTTAAATTAATAAAAAAGTGACAGCATAGATTTACATTGTTAAAAAATATCTATATTTTGGATAAATGCTGTTCTTTTTAACTTATCAAAGAATCCTGAAAAAAAGAATCAACATTGATAATTCTAATAATAAATCAGCATATTAAAATGATTTCTGAAGGATCGTGGTGTAACAGCTGATGAAAATTCAGCTTTGCATCACAGGAATAAATTATATTTTAAAGTATATTAAAATAAAAAACATTATTTTATATTATAATAACATTTTGCAGTATTACTGTTTTTTCTGTATTTTTGATCAAGTAAATTAAAATGTCTGGATGAGCATAAGAGACAACTTACATTACAAGTCTTACTGATCCCAAACTTTTGAGCGTTAGTATATTTATTTATTTAAGAAAACTACTCAAAAGTGAAACTATTTTGAGAATGACTCTTATAGGGACATTTGAAGTATTATAGCTTTTGTTCTGCTTTCAAAAGGTCTATTTATTTATCCGTCTGCATAGATTGGCTCTTTTTATATGCGTGAACAAACAATGTCTTGTTTCATCTCGCAACTGTCCCCAGTTCAATTTACACACAGCACCTCTAGGCAAAACAATCCAATCAATACCGTAGCCCTGCATTCATGTTAACGATCGCCACTACGAGACCCACCATCGGCCGGCATGTATTATCGTCTGCATGGCGTAAAAAATGCAAATGTCGCTGCTCCTCCTTTGATTAGATTTTCTCTTTTTTTCCTCTCTCTCTCACTCTGTCCCTCTCTGTTAAATTGCTTCAGCCCTTTTTGGCTCCCTCCTTCCCTGCTGATCAGCTTACCGGTGTTTTGTGCTATTGGGTTAAATAGCATTTAAGTGAAGTCTGCTTTAGCTGCAGATATAGGACCCCGGTCACGTGTCTGTGCTTAGCACACCTCTTTGCTCTCCACCTCAGACAGAATAAAGAGGTTTGGAGGGGATGGAGGTTTTTAGGTCCTGTGTCGTCAACTAAAGCAGACTCATGCAGCCTAGCCAAGCCACCATTGCCCTACCATTCTCCTTTCAACTCTTCCTTCTTCCCTCGCCCAGAGCGCAGGGGCTTAACCACACGGACGGGCAGGAGCGGGGTTGGCTTGCTGCCAGTCGTCAGACCCGATGTAGCCGGCGCAAGGGTGAGCGCTGAGTGCCAGGTGGTCTGCGGGGAAGGAGGCCCTCTGGAGGGCAGATGGACAACACTGTTGACAGTGTCTCTGAGTCAGGAGAAAGTGGAGAGGAGATCTTTGGTTCCAGTTGTGTTGTCTGATCAAATTGAATTGCCCCAAAGTCTGGGACAGCTGTCTGTCAGTTTTAGTAAATGTCAGCCAGCTGCCATCTTCAACGAGCTGTGTCTGAGCAGCTGTCAGCGTGGTGAGAATACTTCATATGTGTGTAATGGTCAAAAGAGAACAATTAAGAAAAATTGCAGCATCTGTTCAGATCCTCCAGGATTATGGAAACCAAACAAGAGCTTTTCGCTGTCTTGTAGAAACTGCTTAAATGTACTGTTTCTGTTGTTTTAGTTGTTGGTTATAGGTTAGAGTCTTCTCTTATTATTTCGACAGTATGAATACTATACGTGGTATAGGAGCACAAAGAAGAGCTATCCAAAGTAGTACGCAACTTTTTGGGAAAATGCAGTTTACCAAAGGTTTTGATGTTCTGATACAATATTGTAGGGCTGGGTAAAAATATTGCATTCTCAGTTTTAATCGTTTCTCATTTTTACGAAGCGATATTGATTCTTAAATCCCAAGAACTGGTTAGTTCGCCACCCCTGGAGAGCCGCAACCCTGCAGAGTTTTGCTTTAACCCAAATCAAACTCTCCTGAACAAGCTAATCAAGGTTTGAAGGGTTACTAGGAAGCTACAGGCAGGTGAGTTTTAATTAGGGTTGGAGCTGAACTCTGCTGGGCTGCGGCTCTCCAGGACCGGAGTTCGCCACCCCTGGTCTAGTCTGTTTTCATTTAATAAATGGAACATTGTAGCGCACCTCCTATCCAATAAATTGCAATAAGCTTTGTGCTTTGTTACTTTTGATATGAAATAAGTCTCCGCTTTCAAATTCATTTATTATAGTATTAAACAATAAATACCATTTTGGTGCTGTTTAATATGGTGTGACGGATCGCTGCACAGCCTCAGTTTTAAAGAAGCGGCAGCGTGTATCGCACGTGAACTGATCAACTCTTCGAAATAAACATAAATGAACATCAGAGGTATGTTAAAAGAGTACAACTTACTGAAATCCATATCCTGTCTCGGAATCGCTTAGTGTTTTAACCGTGGAAGTACGTCACTATAACAGCTTGCAAGCAAAGTCACTAAACGTCACTTTTACTTTGGAAAAAAATATATTCAGTGACCATAAACTCGTTAGTCAGCTAGAAAAATGAACTCTAGAGGAGCATTTTGCTAAATATATACAGCATATGATATATTCATTATAATTTTTACTGTTCTTTCATTTATTTTAGAATAAATCAGTCATGTTTTTATGACAGCCACCATTTAAATGTTTATATTTAAAAAACGAATTGGAGTAGACATATAATTATGTAATTGTAGCTTTATTATTATAAAAACTTAATTGTGCAATTTAAACATTTGTATACAGAACAGTTAATTTTAACATTCAATATTATAGTGATGTAGTACCAACGGACTGTCATGTATATTTTACAGCATTAGTTGAGATTTTTTTCCTTGAGAAAATTTGCCATGTACTGTACCTGATATATATCTAAAATAATTGATGTTGAATCGCATTGAATAGCATACCCAGCCCTACAAAATTTAACTAAAAAATCAAATATTTGTTGATATTTAGCTCTATGGAATGCGTATGCGGCTTCAATTACCATAGAAAATCCCATTGGAAGGACATTGCTGTAGACAATCTCTTTGTTTATTTTTATTCAAGTCAGAGTTTAAAGTTGTATTTAACCTGGAATATTCCTTCAATGTTCTTTTGAGCCGTCCAATCAATGCTCTCCATCAGTTCTTGGCTTCAACTAGTACTGTAAGTGTTTATAACTCTTTGTATTCTGTTATTGTTAAAGCCAGTCCTCCAGTTGATGTAAGATGTTAACCAATAACCTGTAATGACATTTCATCAATGTTTCTTCATTCTCTGTTTAAGAGCTTTTCACTGTGTGACCAAGATAAGATATACTGACCAATAGGTTATGAAAATAAGGCATGTTAGTATGTCGGCGATGTTGCCTGTAAATCTCCAATATATGATTTGTTGCTTGCACGCATCTGATTTAAAGGTGTATTGAATCTTTTAATGGCTGTCGTAATGGATTTTACTAGCTCAATATGCTGTCTCAAAGACCTTTTCACCTTCTGAAGCCTGAAGCATTATTTAATAGGGGTGTGAATATTTGATTCGACTTTCAGTTGTTATTCTTTAATTATTGATTCAGTATATCATAACATTTGAAATGTAGTCAAGATTGAATTATATATATATATATATATATATATATTAATCTTTTCACCCCTGTTATTTAAACTGCAATAGGCTGCCACGTGATCTTTTTGAGCATTTTTGCAAAATATGATGTAATCTTTAAATGAAGGAAGGTTACTGCACTGTATTGCGCTTTGTTTGAAAATGATTACTTCCTCCCTCTATATTTTATTTCCACTCAGCACTAATAGTAGTATGACTGCAGTGTGGCCATCCTGGGGTCCCATATCCATCCGATTATTGCGCAGTATAACGGAAGACTGCTGGCTCAGCTTTCCCAGTCACAGTCTGTGAATCCTATGAGACATAGTTAGATTTGTGAGAGACAGTGGAATGGTAATGAGTCGAGGTCTAGCTTTATGACTCCTTCATCAGTGCATTGCATTATGGGACTTGCGGTTTAATCCAGTTGGCACTGCATGGCTGACCGTAATGGTGAATTGCATCCACCACCAGCACCTTTCACCTCATAAATAGTGAAGCATGAAAGCAGGCCTGCAATGCAAACAATGCCTGCGATCGTCCAGCTTGTTCTCTATGCTACTAAATGGTTTTTGTTTTCTTCTTAACCTTGCCGTCTTTTCTTCTCAATTGTTTATGGAAGGTAAGACGCTTAACAGGAATACCGAATTAGTTTTTAGCTTTTTTCTGTTTTATAGGCAAGTTATTTGATTGTTCTCTGAGGGATTCTGTAGTGTATCAGGGGCCATTTCCCTTACACTGACTCAAGACCTCTCAAACATGTCCTCTGGGAAATAACAGTTGCAGTTAAAGGAAAAATCAATTGCATACATTAGGCATGATTTTCCCTCATTACATCTGCAGCCGCAAATGGAGAATAAATTCATTCTCTTTATCTGCTTTCAGATTGGTGAAAAATGGAATAAAATGGGCTATTTATTCCATGTCTGTGCAATTAGTTCAATTTAAAGGGGTTATATCATGCATTTTTATCTTTTTTCTCCACTGGAGATACTTTATAATGTTAGTAAAATGTTAGCAAAGCTTTCTTTCTTTGTACACCAAAACTATCATCATTTAGGTAATTTGGATCATTTCATACCCACCCACCAACACTGTCATTATTAAAATTAAACAGGAATTGTTTTTTTGCTTTAAGAAACACCCCCTTAAATATAAATGAGAAACAGCACTTCACTACAACTACTTGCAACTCTTTGCATTTATAATACACTACAAAAAAGTTTATAAAACTACTATACCATACTATTTACTATAAAACTAAAACTAGGGTTTTTTAAAACATTTGTCTTTTATGCACACTAAGGCTGCATTTATTTGATAAAAATATAGTAAAACAGTAATATTGTGAAATATTATTGTGATTTAAAATAACATTAAAAAAATATTTTTTTGCATGGTATTTATTCACGATCTTCTGTGTACAGAAGCCTGTTTCCGCCACTGAATAAAAAAAAAAGTTATTGCTACTTTTTAATCTCACAATTTAGATTTTTTTTCTCAGAATTGCTAAATAAAAACTCACAATTCTGATTTCCAATTTTCAGGGGGGAAAAGGCTGATATGTTTTCCGAGGTCTGACTTAATAGCAGTTGTTTTAAAAAGTCAGAGTTGCGAGATATAAACTCACAATTTTGCTCAGAATTGTGAGTTTATTTCTCAGAATTGCACGTTTATTTCTCAGAATTGCATGTTTTTCTTAGAATTCCGAGTTTATTTCTCAGAATTCTCAGTTTATTTCTCAGAATTCCATGTTTATTTCTCAGAATTCCAAGTTCGGAATTCTGACTTTGTAACTCGCAATTGCAAGTTTAAATTACGCAATTCTGAGGAGAAAAAAGTCAGATTTGCGATTTGCAGATTTGTTTATATCTCGCCATTCTGACTTATGACTTGCATTTGCGACTTTGTCACGCAGTTCTGACTTAATTTCTCTGAATTGCAAGTTAATATCACATTTCTGAGAAAAAAAAGTCAGAATTGTGAGATAAAAAGTTGCAATTACCTTTTTTATTTAGTGGTGAAAATGAGCTTCCATATCGAAGTCATGTGATCCTTCAGAAATCATTCTTATATGCTGATTTGGTGCTCAACTCTTTTTTTGCTTGCTTGTTTTATTACTTGTTTTAATGTTGAAAACAGTTGTGCTGCTTAATATTTTTGTAGAAACCTTGACAACTTCTTTTTTGGGATTCTTTGAATAGAACGTTCAAAAGAACAGCATTTACTTCAAATAACTTTTTAACATTTCACTTTTGTGACATTTGTCACTTTTGACATCTGCAGCTGCTTGTTTCTAAGGTTGTGTTTTAATAAATGAACTTCTTTTGTAAGTGCTGAGAGGTCTGAGTTTGAGGTTACAATACGTTTTCATACAGTATAGTAGTTCAGTGATCTCTTAAAGAACAAGGCAAATTTGATTCAAGATATAACCCCTTTAAAGTAAATTTCACCAAAATGATTTTTTTTTATTTGCAGTAAAAAAGCTTCATGTCTTTGGATTAAACTGATATATATATATATAGATCTTTAAGAAATGTTTCCTGTGGTGAAAAATGATGCTAAGTCAGCATTACTTCCCAAACCCTGTATGCTAATGAATGACGGAATGCAAGCCTGCAGTTTGTTAATTGTTTTATATGGGGATTTATTTGAAATATGTGCAGATGTGAGCTCTCTGTCAGTTTTGTCACTCATGCTGTATGTAACAATTTACTCCTTTTCTGTTCCCAACAGCATGCAAAAGTTTACTCAACAAAAAGGCAGATGGAGTCAAGGTAAGCCCACAGATGCTCCTTATATACCTACTTTCTCTTTGAGTTGTTAAATCTTTCCAGCAGCCGTATGAGCTTCCCATCTCTCCCAGAGCTTTCCATTAATGGGTTTTAAATTAAACACCTACTTGTTAAAAAAAATATATTGCTACGCTTAGGCAGTACTTTGTGCTTTGCTACAGAAGTCTTGCGCTCTGAGGTTATTTTACAAAGTAGTAGTAGTACAACGCATGTGTTCCCCGAACAGATCTAGTTATAAGACTATATTATAATAATTTTGACACGTCGCCTTCTGACTGAATAATGGATAACTTTACTGTATACAGTCATCTTCCTGGCGTATGCTATTCATCTGTTTTGTGATTTCTAACTACAATGATTGGCATAGGAGGATCGACTCCGATCATGTCCCTAGTGATGTCTTCTCTCTGAAAAGGAAGTTGTATCTGTCCTCTCTATTTCAGCCCCAGACAAACAACACTAAAAACAGTGTAGTGAGCGCTGTAGTGAACGCCATGAAAGAAAGCAACACGGCCTCTTCTACACCGATGGTACTTCATCTACAATCAACACTCTTTGTAACCCATCTACACATCTGACCATTTCCCATAGTACATCATCAAGTGTTTGCAGTAGTGTTTGACGCATGTCAGAAGTGTTTGAAATCATTGTGCATGTACTAAAAATAGCTCAAACCTGTAGTTTGCTGTGCACTAGATGTCACTAGTCGGTTATCCCGTTATGTTTTTTTTGGGGAGCTCGTGTCCTTTCGAAGCACATCTGGTACACATAATTGTGGTGTTTTATAAACGTGTCATTAGGAATGATTTGTTCTTGCCTGTGAGCTGCTGGTTTATGTCCTTCTGCACTCTTCTTGTCCTTAGTTTGCCTTTGTAGGCGTATTTGCACCGCTATTACAAGTACAAACAAAATATAGTCATTGAACAAGACTGTTTGTGACATTTAACAGTTAGCTGTATATACATAGTGCTTAAGAATCATTAATGCTACCAGACGGAGTAGCATAAATGTATGGATTTTGGCAAATAACAAGGTAATTTGTGTCGGAGTGCATAAACTAGTCAGAGTAAAGATGCAGTGTCCCACACAGAAAGCTGTCAGCCGTTTGGCCGTGTTGGAAACTAGCAGTGTCCCCTGGAGGTTTAAGAAAAGGGAAGTGGATTGACACTTCAGATGGGCCTTGTTTGCTCGACTGCCCAAATAGCTGAGCAAAGAGCATCCTGGGACCTCCAAAACAGTCCATTAAGAGCACAAGTTAACCCTCGACCCCTCCTGAGGCCTCCAAATGCCTCCACAGTGCTGATGGACAGCCAGCAACCGCTGGGCTATCAGACACATACAAGGCAACAGAAGCGGCAATTGGAATAATATGTGTAATATTCACTTTTTTGAGGGTTCAGTTGGGTCACGTTTAAAAAAAAAACAAACAAACTAGAAGTTAATTTGAGGGAAAATATAGTGCATATAATCCAGAAATTGCTTGACTTTATAGTAGATTTTTGTATTTATTTATAATTATTCAATTTCTGTTGAATTTGAGAAACTGCATCTTTAAATTTTTGTGACGCATGCCATTTATTTATAATGTGTACACGTGTGGTCCGTTTTTTGTAGTGAACTGTAAATGTTCTTCAAGCTCATCGTGAACCCCAAGCTTGTGTACATTTCCACGTAAAGATCATTATTTCTTTATTTAATCTCAAAGTCCTCAGTTTGTGTCTTGGCCAAGACAGCAGCTTTAAAAGTGTGCGCGTGTATTCCTGGAGGATTTTGTTTAACCAGATTGTTGTGGATGAGTCTTACTGCTTTAATCATGATGTGAAATCTTGTTAAATTTTACAGGAGCCACAAACTACGGTTGTGCACAACCCTGCCGATGGCCCCAAGGTACGTTTTTCAAGAGCATTTGCAATGGGGATGGGTTTGTATTTATTTTATTAACTTACAAAAGATTTGCAAACCTAATAGTTTGTATTTTTTTTGTAACATTAACTTACTATTATATTTTTAATTCATATTTTAAATAGGTTTACATTTTTATAGTTCATTTTAAATTTTGTTAGACTAATTGTTTTTTGTTTTTTTTTGTCTTTTTTTTAAAAAATGTGGTTTTTATTCGTTTTTATTTCAGTTTTTTTTTTTATCTGATTTCAGTCTTTAGGTCTTTAATATCAGCATTTACTAATGCATTATTAAAATCACAAGTTGTTTGGGAACAAACGATAAACAAAGTCTAGTTTTATTAACTAACATTAATAAAGATTATTAAATAGTGTAATAAATGTATTGTTCTTTGTTCATTCATGTTAGTTAATACATTAGTTATTGTTAACAAATGACACCTTATTGTGTGTTACCGAATAATTATGTAATCAATTCCTCTAAATGAAAAACAAATTGTGGGTTTTATTGTTGTTGTTATAATTTAATATGTGTGACCCTGGACCGCAAGACCAGTCATAATGGTCCAAAGCTGAAAATCTAAGCTTTCCATTGATGTATGGTTTGTTAGGATAAGACAATATTTGGCTGAGAGACAACTATTTGAAAATCTGGAATCTGAGGGTGAAATAAACAAAATCTAAATACTGAGAAAATGACCTTTAAAGTTGTCCAAATTAAAGTCTTAGCAATGCATATTACTTATCAAAAATTAAGTTTTGATATATTTATGGTAGGAAATTTACAAAATATCTTTATGGAACATGATCTTTACTCAATATCCTAATGATTTTTGGCATAAAAGAAAAATCGATCATTTTGACCCATACAATGTATTTTTGGCTATTGCTACAAATATACCCATGCTACTTAAGACTGGTTTTGGGGTCCAGGGTCACATATTGATGTTAAATAATTTGGTAACATTTTACAATAAGGTTTCATTAGTTAATGTTAGTTAATATATTAACTAACATGAACAAACAATGAACAATACATTTATTACAGTATTTATTCAAAAATATAGTCATAGTCACAGTGCATTTACTAATGTTAACAAGCACAACTTTTGATTTTAATAATGCTGAAATGAACTAAGATTAACAAATACTGTAGAAGCATTGTTCATTCTTAGTTCATGTTAACTAATAATATTTTTTAAAATTAATGTTTACCTTAAGATGATCAAGAATCATTCTCAGAATCAAAAACGTGTTGAATCATGCGGTTTCTAATTCTGGATGTAGAGACCATAACCTAATGCTGTTCATTACTTTTCCTTCACATCTCATGTTTCGTTTGTCTTGTACGTTCTTTGTCTATCTCTTTTCTGTCCCCAGGGCTCCACAGAGAGCTGTAACACCAATGAGGAAGAGGATATGAAAGGTAGGAAAGGTACACAGATCTTCTCTCCTCTTCTCTGCATGCCTCCAGCACTGTGGCGTGGCAGCTCCCAGTGCTTGTGTCAAAAGAATAATCCCTCTCCTGTCTGAACAAAGTACCAAAAGCACACCAAAAAGCCTTTGATTAAACAACGTACATGTCACGTCAGTCAGTATCTGTTTGAGATATACAACATGAAGCTGCAGTGACACCTGAGGCTGCAGTGATTTGAAAGCAGGCGGACAGGAGGGGAATTACAGTAGAGGGCATTGAGACGGGGTTAGATGGATTGTGCTTTACACGTTTAACATGCATGCCTTTTGTTTACAGCTAAATTGCTAGCTTAGAGTTAGCAAAGGTTTATAGTGAGGGTGCATCAGAGAGATTTAAAGAAGTAAATGATGGCCAGCTCTCAAAAGTTCCTATTTGGATGGGATTAGATTTCTTTGAGTTTCAAGATAGCGATAGGCGTGTGAGGGGGGAAAATAGACCTGATCAGTTCAATTCAGTATAAAATCTTACCTGATGCCCTCAGGGAAAGCTAGTCCCATCTAAATAGGGCTTTAGTGAGCATCTCTATGTCAGATCACTCACACAATTTGTCATTGGTTTGGTATATACATATATACACACACACACACACACATCTGTCTTAAAGCTGTTGGTGTCTCAGTAGGTTTCCTTGTAGATTTTGTGCGTGTTTGTGTGTGTGTGTCCTGTGTTTTTCACCCCACTTATTTAGATGTTTGTCGATGTGCCGTGTCTTGTAAATTCATCAGCATGTTGCGAACCGGACTGTTTTTCCCGAGGGACTCTCGCCAATTCAGTTTTCTGTCACGAAAAGGGCCAGGCTCGAATTCATTTCCTCTCCTTATTCACTAGGAGGCTGGACGGACAATAGCGGCTTAAAGAGCCTTATCATTAGCTCCGTCACGTCTGAGGTTAGGTGATGAGGACAGGAAATTGGCGCGGAGCCTGGAGAAACAATCTTCGTGCGCGCTGTTGTCCAAGCACAACAAACAAGACTCGGCTTCACCACACCCATAGATACAGACCTGCGTCACAGCATCACTCATAACTGGACTGGAAAATCCAGGATCATCACCTGTACTCCCGCTCCCATAAACACAGTGCTTCTTTTATTGAGAACAAACAGCTCATCTTAAGCATCCCATCCAGCGTCTTCGTGACCGTTAAGCTATTTAGTCGTGATGAAGTGCCAGCTTTGGTGTGGTGTTTGTTAGTGTGTTTGGGCTGGTGAAGGACATGAGAGATGTGTGTGTTTTTCCTCCTGGTGGCGTGTGGTTTTGGGGCTGTGCCAGCCGAGAGTGCGCAGGGAGCGAGCAGTGACAGTGCCGTGATGAGTCAGTGCAGTGCCGGGGAAGAGCTGCCCGCTCTGGTGGCTTCGCCACAGGGCTCTCCTGCCAGTAAGTCAAGATCCCTTCGTACCACCTGGGCACCTTCAATCCCTCCTCAAACCTTCAAGTCGAGACCTTTTTGTCCCCCCACAACTCCAGCCTTTCTGCCCTTTAGCGTGCTACCATGTGGGTCACTTCCGTGTAGAACATCGCCTTTGATCCCCTTTTCTGCTCACAAATGTATTCACCCCCGATGCATGCTATTTACACGTCTATTTTGTTGTAAAATGGCCCTTTAGTAACTAGACTGACCTTTTAGGTCTTTTACTCCTGATTTTTCCTACATTCTCCTCCCCAGAAGTTGTAATTAATATGCCTGTTTGCACATACACACGTTTCAGTATCCCACATCTAAGCTACATATTTGTGTTTCATTTCTTGCGGTTAACAACACTCCATATAGTCTCTGATGTGTTGCTGACCTTAGGGAAAACCAGAAATATGCCTTCTGAGTATTTAGTGAAATTGTGCTTATATTTGTCCTATTGTCATTCATAGTCCGGTGAATTCAGTTTGTTTTTATTTTAATTCATTCTATTATATTTATGCAACTGGGTTTTAAATATGACTGGTAAGGGGGAAAAATGTGTGTGTGTGTGTGTGTGTGTGTGTATATATGTGTATGTATATATATATATATATATATATATACACACACACACACACACTACCAGTCAAAAGTTTTTGATGCTCTTTTCTGCTCAACAAGCCTGCATTTGTTTGATCCAAGGTACAGCAAAAATGATACAATTTTGAAATATTTATTTGAATATTTCATTTATTCCTGTGATTTCAAAGCTGAATTTTTAGCATCATTACTTCAGTCACATGATCCTTCAGAAATCATTCTAATGTTCTGATTTACTGCTAAAAAAACATTCATTATTATTATTATTATTATTATGTTAAAAAAAACAGCTGAGTAGAATCTGAGTAGAATTCTTTGATTTAATAGAAAGTTCAGACAAACAGCATTTTAACTTTTGTAACATTATAAATGTCTTTGTCACTTTTGATCAATTTAAAGCATCCAATCCTTGCTAAATAAAAAAAAAAAAATACTCCAAGCTTTTGAATTGTATAGTGTATAATGTTACAAATTTCAGATTTGTTATTTCAGATAAATGCTCATATTTATCAAATAATCCTGAAAGGAATGTACTCCGCTGTTTTAAATATTGATATTGATAATAATAATAATAATAATAATAATAATAATAATAATAATAATAAATGTTTCTTGAACAGCAAATCAGCATATTCGAATGATTTCATCTGATCATGTGACACTGAAGACTGGAGTAATGATGCTGAAAAATGTAGTTTGATCACAGGAATAAATTACATTTTAAAATATAATCAAATAGAAAACAGTTATTTAAAATGGCAAAAATACCATTCTTTTGAATTGTATATTCATCAAAGAATCCTGAAAAATATCACCACAAAAATATTAAGTAGCGCAACTATTGTCAACATGAAGAAATGCTTGTTGAGCACCAAATCAGCATATTTCAAGAATATTAGATTTATAATAAATAACATTACAAAAAAACAAATTACACTCATACGAGACTTATTAAAACATTAAACCCCCCATTCTAGTCGTAATTAGATATAATGGTTTTGGTGATTTTAAAACCCCAGTTGAAGAAATATAAAGTCTACAGAGCATGTTGGTAGATGTAACACAAATACAGTCTATTCATAATACAGTTAATGTCAGCAAATGGGATGTTCATAAAATTACAGAAAAATGTAAAATTATTTTTAACTTGAAGTCAGAACTGACACACATGAGGCTTTTCTTGGTTTTTGGTAATTGGCTGACCACAGTCATTAATAATTGATAAAATAACACAGCAATGGTATAAGAAAAAAAACTGACTTGATTCTGTGTCCAAGCCAGTAAACGCTACAGCTGCAACATCTCATATAGGACCTCATCCACACCTGTTCTCCCTTTGTTTAACATCTGTCAGCATCTGTCTTTAACCATTTCCTCCACCATCCAGCCCCCTGTTCCCTACTTCATATATTCTGATAAATTCATTGTCTTTCCATAGTTTGACTTGTTTTGAACATCAGATTTTCATTTTAATCTTTTCCTTATCATTTCCAGTCTTTTTAATTAATCTCTTTATGTACATGGTAACACTGTTTACGAAGTACAACAAAAGGACTATTTTGTTTTATTGAATCGTTTATCCAAAAATCTTAATTCTGTCGTTTACTTTATCTCATGTAGTTCCAAATCCATAGTAACGCTTAAGGAGAAATTTAGCCAAATGTTCACGCTGCTCTTTTTCAAAAAGTGACCACTCTGAGAATCCAAAAAGAATTTAAAAAGCTGTTGAATAAACTATATTAGTCAAATACTTTTGGAGCTTAACATAAATACAATTTCATGGTATGAAAAAGAGCTGAAAAAAATATTCTCCATTTGTCTTCTGTGGAAGGAAAAAAGTTTGGAACATGAGGTTGAGCACATGACAGAATTTTCATTTTGGGCTCTAATGTTGTACTTCATACTCAGTGTGTTCATGCGTTCCTCTGTCTTTTTGCATGCGTCATCATTTGTGTTGCGTGTGCTGCGTTGTGTGTTGCAGCCGTCCCCGTGCATGACATTAAACGCTTGGCATGGAACAGTTCAGAACATGCCTCATGTCCAGAGTTAGAGCGAACTCATTCTGGCCCATGTGCCTCAGCCCATGGGGTCGGCGGTATCACGGCGAGCGGGTTCGCAGCTCAGTGTAAGTGTGTGGGGTGTAGACCAGGACACACACAGACGATGTCAACAGGAAATCAAATTCTTCATTCTAATAGATTTAGGTAGTGACATCATATCTGATGTCACGGTGGGCAGTTGATATTGTGTTAGTCAAGGTTGTGACTTGTCGGGTTAATGCAAATACATATTTACACACACATTTTTAAAGGCCTATTCACATTGAGCTCAAACTTTCACTATGAACATTCAGATTGATCATGCATTGATCCCATCATGCAGTGTGAGAATATTCACTCACTTTTTGGTCACATATTTTAATTTCGTCTGTGGAAAAAAAGATGCTCAGAATAGAAAGTCCTATATGTAATCTAGTAATTACAGTAAATACTATGTGGTGTGAATGCATCAAAACTGACCAACCAGTAAGATGCAAGTTTTGGGGTCAGTGGCAAATTTTGTTATTATTCAGGCATGTGTTCAGTTTCACAGACTGACAGATTTTCATTATGTTGTGTTTGTGCCCATTTTTTGTCACTTTTACTCTTGTCAGTGTCAGTAGGCCTTAATATGACTCACAGGTATCTGCTCTGTAAGCAGTGTATGTTATGCTTATTAACTTTCCTTTTCTTTTTTTATCATTTCATTTCCACTCCCTCCATCTCTCATCTTTCACACGTCCTGTTCGAGTAGCTCGTAAGCAGGAGATTATAAAGATCACGGAGCAGTTGATCGAGGCTGTCAACAATGGAGACTTTGAAGCATACACGTAAGTACAGCCCACATGCACATGCGTCAGCTTGTTTGTAATAAAGACACTACGAAAATTGTAGGTTATTGTGTGAATACAATACCAGTCAAAAGATTTTAAATGTTTTTTTAAAGTAGTCTCTTCTGTTCTCCAAGCCTGCATTTATTTGATCCAAAGTACAGCAAAAATAGTAAAATGTTTAAATTTTTATACTATTTTAAAAAAAAAAACGTTTTCTGTTTGAATATATTTTAAAATGTAATTTATTCCTGTAATTTCAAAGCTGATTTTTAGCATCATTACTTCAGTCACATGATCCTTCAGAAATCATTCTAATATTCTGATTTGCTGCTCAAAAAAAAAATGTTATGATTATTTTTATGTTGAAAACAATTTTTTCAGGTTTAGAAGAACAGCATTTATCTGAAATAGAAATCTCTTGTAGTATTATAAATGTCTTTATAATCACTTTTGATCAATTTAAAGCATACTTGCTAAGTAAAAGTATTAATTTCTAGAATTTCTTTCACAAAAGATAAATAAGTAAAAAAAATTAAATTTTACTGACTCCAAGCTTTTAAAAGTTATGTGTATAATGTTACAAAAGCGTTTTATTTCAGATATCTTTATATTCATGTACTCCAAAAAAAAAAAATAAAAAATACACTCAACTGTTTTAAATATTGATGATAATAAAAAAAAAGTAATGATGCTGAAAATTAGCTTTGATCACAGGAATAAATTACATTTTAAAATATATTAAAATAGAAAGCAGTTATTTTAAATAGTTTTGCTGTATTTTGGATCAAATAAATTCAAGCTTGGTGAGCAGAAGAGAATTTTTACAACAACTGACTCATAGTGTATGTAGGGCTCTAAGTGGATTTTGTATTTAAATGAACAGACCTATAAAATGTTGGGGTGAACAACTTTTTTGTGCTACAGTATTTGAACTCTGTTATCATATTCTTGTGTACCACAGAAGAATCTGTGATCCTGGTCTGACCTCTTTTGAGCCTGAAGCTCTGGGGAACCTGGTTGAGGGCATGGACTTCCACAAGTTCTACTTTGAGCACTGTGAGTCATGTTTAACTATGAATATAGTTGTTTTACCTTGCATAAATATTCTTGTAAGTTATATCTTTTGACCTCATGTATTCAGACGCAATCAATGTGTTTGACTTTTTCAGTGTTGAGTAAGAACAACAAGCCTGTGCACACCACTATCCTCAACCCTCATGTTCATCTCATCGGGGAGGATGCCGCCTGCATTGCGTATATCCGGCTGACGCAGTACATCGACAGCCAGGGGCGCCCACGCAGCTGCCAATCGGAGGAGACGCGCGTGTGGCACCGCCGTGACGCCAAGTGGCTTAACGTCCACTTCCACTGCTCAGGGGCACCAGCCGCCCCGTTACAGTGAACTGCACAGGACAGGTAAAAAAACTAAACAAAAAAAAAACACTCCATTTGCATACCTACATTTTTCCCCGTCATGGTATCAGCTTCTCAGTGACAACGTAGTAATGCTGCTCGCAGATCATTCACAGTTGGGTAATTAGCAGAGAATTCAGAGCAGAACTTGAATTTCGGCGCAGGTATTAATAAAGCAATAAGCCCCAAGGAGCTGTGGTTTACAGTGAATTTATAACAGCTAAGGGGCATTGTTAGGCACGCCATTGTAGTTGTTATAAGTTCACTGTAAACCACATAATAAGGTTTCACAAAATAAAACAGAGCAAATAAAGTGTAATTATATTAATAAAAACATTATTCTTCTGCCAAACAATGTAGTTCCTCAGAAACAGTTGTGGTTGCAACAAAGTGGTTGCCGAGCAACACACAGATGTAAACAAAGGTGTATGTTTGTTAAGTAATTTACAACAGCTTAGAACGCGGCTCAACCAATCAGAATCAAGGACCGGAACTATCTGTTTTTTAATAATAATTCTTCTTATCCCTACAGGTTCCGCAGTCATAACGCAATGACAAATGATGGAATGTATCATTTGCGTGTGTTTTTGACTCTTGCTTATTTAAAGTAAAAGAGAATTCTGTTCGTGTTCTCTTATAGACCATTTTCTGTGCGCCCACAGATCGCGATAAGGAGAGTGGCAGCTTTAAGTTATTATTAAGGGAGTTTGCAAGTGTGATATTGATTTAATATCAAGTGACTTGCGTTGCCTGACTATAACACTACTGCCTGATTTCATCATCCAAAATATTTCCAAATAACGTAACGGCTTAGCCGCTGCACATCTCTAAAGGCAAACACAGCGTTGTTTCATTTATGAATGAAAGTGTGTTTTTGAATGACTCAGTGATTCATGATTACCCATTCATAGAGACAATCACTTACTTCATTCCTGAATGAATCAGCCGTTCGAACGAATCAATTGAATGAATGATTCAGTGATAAAATCAGTGACTTGCTGCCACCTGCTGGCAGATTTAGTTTTGTTTTTAACGTATAATTTCAGTTAAGTAATTTAATATTTTTATATTCAAAATTTTATGTTTAAAACATTAATCTCAACATGAATTTTGAGCTCACGCCACCTCTGAGCCTCATTAAATGTCTGAAAATGTACGTACAAGCCACTTTTGTGTTCTTCTGTGCCACCTCTGTAGTACAAATACAAATATTAACTGCTCTCAAAAAATGAATTTTCATTTTTGGATGAACTGTCCCTTTAAAGTTGACATCTGTTGTACATATTCTGAATAGACCTAGTTAAGGGAGTAAAATTTGTTGCGAAACACCAGTTTGTGATGACTGTTTGCGGTAAGACCGATGTTATTTTTGCTCTATTTTTCCAGCTTACCTGGATTCTCAAGATAATGGGAATGTTTCTTCTTTGTGGCTGGACGGGCACGTGAAGGCCAGCTGGATGACAGCTCTTAAAAGTTACAGACACACCAGTGAGGAACTCTGACAACATCCAGTTCAACTGTCAACACCACTTATCCTGTCCAATCTTTGACCAACGGGAGCTGGCCGCGGCTGTGGCCCCGCCCAAGGGACGGTGCATGTATCTGACGCCCACATGGGGGTGCTGTTTTGTCCTTTTCCCACGGAAACCATCTTTTTTTGCCCGTTAAAGATGTTCAGAAGGTGTTGTAAGTACTGATCTATGAATTCATAAATATACTGTATATTGTAAAAATCACTAGCTGAACCAGAAGCTACAATCAAGTTTGAAAAGCATTTATGTACGTAAAAACCAAGGTCGGGAGTTAGGAGGGAGGGGTGGGGGGGTTGTTCAACTTAAAAAAAGAAAACTAGCGCCCAAAAAAATGCTAAAGTTTACAAGTTCGCAGTCCTTCTTGTATACTTTGCAACTTTTTGGACACAAAATCGATTTGGGAATTGGGGGTCGATTAATCCGAGAGCAAGGCAGTGAAAACGTTCAGAAGTTCTTCATATCAAAAAAAGAACCAAAGTGTAGTTTTTAGTCTTTTATTAAGGAGTGTTTCTGTTTGGTGTTGGCTTTTTATGTAACCCGGGTCTAAGAGAAGGCTTGTACGGCCCAGGTTTTAGTTATCTCCCGTGTTAATGTGGAACTCTTTTATTTTTCCTCTTTTTTTTTTTCTTGGACTGACATAACACAAGCATTTTGTGTTCAGTTTGAATTTTTAAGACTATTTTATTTTTTAAGTTAATCTAAATAAACATGTAAAGATATACAGAGATATTTAAAGGAGATATATAAACTCTCGCCAGCCAGGTTTAGGGGAGGATACCGTTCTTGACCGCGCTCGTGTTTGCGATCGGAACTTGTGTAAATCGTATCCCCCATATAGATTTAATATAACGAAAGCCCGGGTGAACAGCACACAACTGAACACCGACCAGTAGATTCGCTTTTACTGTTTTGTTAGGCCACGTTAGCATCATAGACAAACCACTGCAGGACGTACTGTGATAGTCAAACATGAACGTCATTTTGTGAAGTAAATCTTCAGATCTGAGCTCCAACTACACACCATGGTGAAAATAGCTTCAGTAGTCGAGTACGTTGTGATTAATCTCCTTTAAAACTCGCCGTCCGTTTTAGTAACGTTGGACGTGTCTAACTCACCCTGTCCTCAGTGTTGTCGTAGTCGTGGTGGTTCATGTCGGTGATGGGGGTGAACATGCCGTACGTGCTCTGTAAATACATGTCGTTCAGTTCAAGCGATCGCAAGGAACGTCTGGGGAAAAATCGAAACGGTTGCCATAGTTGTTTAAAATCACAGTTTTAATGTTTGTACGATTACAATTCACATCGGTTTGTTAGATTTCACCACCAACTATATTAAACAGGTTTTATGGCACTGACTATTTAAACTCAGTTTAATGTTATTTAGAAGTGAGGGTTTGATTGTCACGAGTGATTAATCTCTTAAGTTCGTCTGTAGTTGCACAAATGCTTTTCATCACTGCTACGGTTTTGTCTTTAGATAGATTTTAGTATAGTTTCGTTTGAGGCAATATATTGCGTGTGGAAAAACTAGGAGTTCACCCCGTCTCCTTGATACACATCAGTCTTTTGTATGGATCTGTAAATACATGTAGTGTTGGCACACCCTCATCGTGTGCTGGGCTTCGTGACATATCAGGACTACACCTCCGCACGTGTGTAAGTGTGTGTGTGTGTTTATCACCTTTACAACAATGGTAGTGATGCTGTCAGATTATATGTGACGATGCTGTTTTCACGTCCTTTTCGTGTCTCGTGCTTATTTCTCGCATTTTCTTTTTTTTTGTTGTTGTTTTCCTTCGTTTGTGCTATGGGGAACTGCTGCCTTGCCTGGCCAAACTAGATTACACTTTTTATTCTTTTATTTTTATTTTTACTTAAATACATCCTTTGACATCTTCAGCTCCATGTAATTGAAAAGGATTGAGATGGCTATGAGGAGTCACTAGCTGGTAGATTTAGGTTTAGCGAAATAAATATCCAACCCCTGAAAGCTCGGTCTGAATTCTGGGCCAGACAACGACGTACGAGTCTTCTGGCCCACCCGTCCAATGACAGGAGAAATCAAATACGCAGTTTAAAAAATACCGGCGAATATGCATGTGTACTTTTCTTGGTAAATATCGTTCTTTTTATTTTCCACTGTCTGTGTTTACTTAATAAAAAAGGGAAAGAAATCTCATAGTATTTGCATCTCGACATGAAAATCACTCCATTGGGAACTATAAGTGATGTACCATATTAAAACTGAAAAAAAAAAGTAGAAAATAGTGAAAAAAAAAGTATATATAAAACAAAAGCCTCTGCTTGGTATGCTCCCCTCATTCTAAGTAAATCTATTGCATTGTAATGGTATACTATTGGGCTTCGTATATATTCGGAGTTTAAACATGGATGCTGGATTTTTGCATGATCATACATTTAATAAAACCATGAAATGACAACTATCAAGTGTTTGTCTGAATGTTAGTAGGTCTTCATCATAGCTTTGTTATTATTGAAACTTGATCTGGAAAGTATTTAATAAAAAGAGCATTTCTGCAGCCGATTCTGTGTTTTCTTTGTGCAAATCTAACATTTTAACATGAAATCACTTATTTGCTGTATGTGCTTGATACATGTACATTATTACTATGGAAAATGCAACCTCTTTGTAATTTTGATCACATCTGAAATGAATTTCCTTTTTTGGTTAGAATGAGAAAGTACATTTATAAAGTTGTGTGCATATATATATATATATATATATACACATTTTCTTTGTATGAAATGTTGTAAAGGCGTTGACAGAGAAAAACAATCCATGGATTAGATGCAAAAAGTTAAATAGTTCTGGAAGAAAAAAAAATACTTGACGGCACTGGCAACATGGAAAATGAATTTCATCTAGTGGAAATATTTGGTACTGCACCCAAACTAAATCTTTATAAAAGCTCATGTAAGAAATCAGCCTCAAATATATATAACCTCCCGGTCTCCCTCTTGAAGCCAACACGGAAGTGAGTAAAACTGCAATTCATCGACTGACCGCTAGAGACTGGCTACAAATGTTAAAATGCCCAACTTTACAGCAGAAAAAAAAAATGTTTACAGCCTGGTACGAAAAGTGGTTTTGGTCTATCTAGCTAATTTTTCCCCTCATGTCAACTGTGAGGGGGGTGAATTTTTTTTTATATATATAACTCATCCGTTTAAATTACATTAAGCCTTAAAGTTCTGCATAATTTAGGGCTTGGCCACTTGAGTGACAGGTGGATTGCCGCTGCTGTCACCACCGTAACGCTAGGCGGGCGTGGTTTCAGCAACCAGCTCCACCCTCGTCCCGCCTCTTTGCCCATTTTCGATTATCCGGGAGTGACGTGCAGTGACGCGATTCCAAGATGGCGACGGCCGACTCCCGCCCA
>JAHKKF010518156.1:0-12599 GCA_019740295.1 Labeo calbasu
TTTTTTTTTTTTACGCACTTTTTATTTGCAAAAACTGTACAATTATTATAAAAATATATATACATAAATATTATTTTATATATTTTTACTTAAGTTTTTTTTTTCATATTTGGATAACATTTTTTAATGTTTTTGAAAGTAATTATATATACACACACACACTACACACACATTTTATTTATTTATTTATTTAAAAAAAATACAATTATTATAAAAATGTATATATATAATCTTATTTTGGGGTTACATTTATTTTAAATAATAATTATTAAGCCTTCTGAAGTTTAAAAAAACAATAGGCAGTATCATGGTTCTTTTAAACCTTTCCAGATATTTAAGACTAAGTCCTTAAATTAGTTTAAACTGAATTCAGGATTCTTAAGCATCCACATTAACCATCATAAATATCCTGCAAGAAACACAAACTCACAATATCATCCTCGTAGTCGACGTCAGGCTCAGAGGGCGGCGTGCAGAACTGTTTGCTCTCCAGTTTGAGCTGAAGCTGTCGAACCTGCCGCCTCAGCACCTCCACTTCCTGTTTGTAACTGGCTTCGATCTGCCGCAGCCTCTGCTGCACGGCGTCCACCGCGACCGGCAGGCCGTCGTCGTCCAGGTACGCGGGCGTCTGGAACAGAGCCGGAGAGCCGTTGGAGGATGGTGAGGAATGGGACGGTAGAAGCTGCCGGAAGGACGGTCCCATTGCTAACGAAGACGCGGCCGATGAACACAACGCGGCGTAGCTCGAGTTCTTCACCGCTGAGAACCAACCCGACTGGATGGGACTTCCAGGAGCGCGCAGAGGGTCTCGACGACAACACGGCCCGCCGTTAGCGCTTCCGCCTTGGGCGCGGAGGAGCTTGTTCGCCAGTCGACGGCCGTGATAGCTGCCGTGTTGGATGGCGCCGCCGCAGGCCGACTGGACGAGGCCTTGAACGCTGTCCCATTGGGAACCTAGCAGCGAAAGCTCCGTCAACTGGCTTTGGGAAATTAAACGGCGCGCCGCTTTGGCGTAGTCTGCAGGTGGCGGTCGTTCTCTGGCGGGAACCAGTTCGCCGTTTCGTATCGGTGTTTCCAATGGGACTTCTACCGCGTTGGCTTTCCTAGCAGGAGGGATCGCGCTTTGCTCCGTTAGCGTCTCCACAGACGCCTCCATTGGCGCAACGGTTTCAGAGTTCACAGTTTCGCTAGCGCTTTCGGCAAAGCCGTTACAAAGAGGAGGTGGATTCGTGTTTTCTACAGTCCTGATTTCCTGCGGTAAACTAATTGGGATTGGAGGCGGAGCTTGGTTTATAACCGGAAGGGGCGGGGCTTGATCTAAAGCTAAGGGGTGGGGCAAAGACGGCAGAGGCTGGGTTGTCAAACAAGGCTCCGCCCTTAAATCATCCTCACGAGTTATCGAAGAACTCATTTCCTCACGCGGCGCCGATTCGGCGACGGGCGGGTCCTCGGACGGAGCGCCGCTCTGGATGGCCGCGGGTTGGTTGGACTCCAGCGCCGGACGTCCCTCCTGGCAGTGCTTGTTTAGGTTGGGGTCACTCGAGGTGCGGGTGAGCGTCACGCCGTTCTCACAAGCAGACACCAAGTTGTCCATCGAGCGTGTTTTGGGAAGCCTGAGAGAGATCAAACACAAGCTTTCTGTCAGTGTTTACAGTGTGCTTCAGTTCACCACAAGAGGGCAGAAGCTGAACACAAAACATTTCAGTACAGCACATCATCCTCTTTTTTAAAGAGACCATTGTTAGAACCTTAAAAAAAGTAAATAAGGTTAAATTAAATTTAAAAAATTGTTTAAATCACTGTTATATTATTTTTTTTTTTAAGAAAATGTTATTTTTATGTTTTGTAAAACATACTTAATATTTTACATACTTTGTTTTAAAAAAACTTAAAAATATTAAAAAAACAAAAAAAAAAAGGGAAAGTAAAGCAAATGTAATGTAGGTATTTTCTATTTAATAAAAATACTGGTATGAATATTTTGCTAAAAAATACTGAAAATATCAGAAGGACAAGGCAAAATGGATGTTTATAAAAATAAAACATTATTTAATGTTTTATATAAATTGTTAAATGCTTTATAAAAACGACTTTGCTTTTTGTTTTATAAAAATACTTACACTTAAAATATTTACCTTTAAAAAAAACATTGAAAATGTTTGCTAGGGCAAGTAAAGAATTTTTTTTTTTAAATAACAATACATAAAAAAAATAATGCTTTATGAAAAGTACTTAAAGCTTTATTTAAAAAAAAATATTTTTTGTTTAATAATACAAATAAATACCGACAGTTAAGAAATATTTGTCTTTAAAAAGTAAAGCAATTGAAACTAATTTTTTAAAAATAAAACATTATTTCATAAATTATTTCATAAATATATTATTGATTTATTTTATAAATATTTAATGCTTTTTATATATTATAATATTTATAATATATTAATAATAATTAATATATATATTAAATATGTTAATTAATTAGCTAAAAAACAGAAAATGTTGCAAGGGCAATAAAGAAAAAAAATTATGTTTTATAGAAATAAAACATTATTTAATGTTTAATGTGCAGCATTTTTATCACTGTACTAAAGTGAATGTAGGCGGTCACCTGTCGAGGGAGCGTGAGCTGAACTCCTCTCCTCCTGCTGACGGGCTCAGGTAGATCTCCATGGCATCTTCAGCCGCGGTGCACGGCGAGGACGTCGGCAGATACACGGCCGTCCACAACTGCAGAGCCCGCGTGTGACACACAGGCTGTAAAACCTGCAAAAATCAGCACAATTACTACAACTCAACATTTGCAGAAATTCGCATAAATCAAAAGGTGTGTTAACCCTGTTTTTACAGTAACTGTATGTGTTTGTGTTTGGAGCTGTACTGACCATATCATGGCAGGGGATGTAGAGGAAGTTCTGGAAGTTCTTGTTGCCGTTGCGCAGGAGCGACCACGCGGAGCAGGTGCGTTTATAGACGTTACGCGCCTCGCGCTCTTTCGCGTTATTGCACAGGAAGGTGCCGTACAGACAGGAGTACGTGTGCTGAACCAGCTTCACCTGCAAGAACAACAGAATAACAGTTAATAAGGCGAGTTAATCAATATAAAACTGAAGAAAAACAACATCTAGATGAGACCTACAGATTATATAAACTGAGGATTTATCCATCCTGTATAATCCGGTGAATCAGGCTTCAGATTTATGAGTTCAATTGTAAATTGCAAGTTAGGGATAAATTATATCAAAATAGGAAGGATAACAAAAATGTTATTTTTTGGCTTTTTTCTGTTTAAAAAACAACATTTTGGACATCAATCTTTCTTAAGATTTGTCATCTCAATGGTAAACGGACATATGAGGTCAACAATTGAAACAAAATTAGCCAAAACATGTCAGTAAAAAAAAAAAACATTCAAATACATTTTAACAAAGAAAAAGTAGTCACATTATTTAAGTAACAAAAATGTAATGTTTATTAAAAATTAATTAATATGTCAAAAATATTTTGTTTAATAAAAATACAGACATTTAAAATATTTTGGCAAAAAATAAAACAATAATAATAATAATAATAATAACGTTGTTGTAATAATAAAATAAATTAAAATTGATGTTGTATAAAAATTATACAAATATTTAATGTTTTAAAAAAAATTGCTTTTTGTTTTATAAAAATAAATGAGACTTAAAAATATTTTGAAAATATTGACAAACTTAGTTTTACAAAACAATTCACAATTTTGGTTTATAAAAATTAATGCTTTATAAAAATACTTTAAATCAAAATATAGACAAATATATTTTGCTTAAAAATAAACTGAAAACGTCTCCAGGGCAAGTAAAGCAAACTTAGCTTTATAAAAATACTTTCTTTTCTGGCACCTAAAAATATTTTGCTAAAAAACAACAACAAAAAAACACTGAAAACTCTTTTTGTTTAATAAACTGCTATATCAAAAAAATAATAAAAATAACTCAAATTCTTAGGCTTATTTGTTTATTAAACTAAAGTTGTGGCCATCATCTGAATGGAAAATAAATATATAAGGTCACCAACTGAAACAAAAGTAATTAGCAATTAACAAGCCAGTTTCTTCTTTCACTAAAAACAAAAAAAAAATATTTTTAAAAAGAAAAAGCATCACTTTATATCACTTTTTTGCTCCAACATTATTAAAAAAAACAATAGCAATGTAAAAATCAGTCACAATACACATGGTATTATAAAAGTAATGTGTTTACATTTTAACACCTATATTTTATATTATATTGGCATGCGTGTTATATTGAAAGTGAAGGCTCCGTACCAGAAAGGCCTCGTTGAACTCGAAGAGGCAGGGGAACTGCTTGAGGAGCTGATGGACGCAGTCCAGCCACTGCAGGAACACGGGACACTGTTCGCTCACATCCTCACCGTTCTCCTGATGACCGCAGCGATCCGCAAACTTATGTCCGTAATCCAGCCACTCCGTCTCCACCAGCACCTGAAAACCCTGCCAGAGACACAAGGGCACAACCAACAAAAATTAACAAGTGGTCTGACAGTCAAACACAAGGGATTCATTTAACATCTCTAAAGACACATTTACAATGCAAAGGTGGCAGAGAAGCGGCATCTGACCGACTGCTCCATGCTGCTTAGAGAAAACTCAATCACAAGGAGCCATGTGTGGTGCTACCTCTATGGTCCTGTAGAAGGGATCCAGCAGGATCTTTGCGAGGGCCACGATCTGCGGGGTCCGGTCCCATCCGTCTGAGCAGTGCACCAGCACCGGACGTCCCTCCCGCTCCACCGCAGAGCACACCAGAGTGGCTGCTTTCAGCATGACGGACAGATGCTGCAGCCAACGGGTGCTTTCCAGAGCCGAGAGCCAGCTGGACAGAGCAGACGCACGAATCGCGTTACAAACGTCTGAACGCAACATGATAGAGACGCTGCATGTGCAAAATAAGCTGAAAATAACTGTAAAAATAAGCTGGAAAATAGGGAAATGCTTAACCTGAAAGCCATTACATATAATGCATTATAAAAGTTTTTTAATGCATTAATTATGCATTGCACCTTATAATGCATTGTATGAGCTCATTAATAATTGTAACCACAGTTGTAATACATATCTATTCAGTGTTACACCTTTAGAAATTACAATGCATTAAAACACACGACAAACAACCAATTTCAGACATAACAAGGAATCTGCAATTATAATGCATTTTCACTTAGGTTATGAATTTCTAATGAAAATAAACAATTTATACAATAATAAATACAATAATGCATTATTAATTATCTGCCACTATATTGTAATGTCTTTGAATCATCTTCATTTAGAGGCTTTTCTCAGCTAACATTGAAAAACTGCTAGTTGTGCTTCAGATAAAGCAGCAAAACTAAATCCAGATCAGTCCACTGGAAATAAGGTCTCATTTAGTCTCAATAACAAAACTATGAAGTTGATTTACCTGGGGAATATATATATATATATATATAATGTATATATAAAATAATATTGTATTTTGAATATTAATATAATCAACAATAATGATTTAAAAAGTATAAAATATTTAAATTAAATAAATGTGTACTTTGAATAAATATAAATATATGTATAAGATAATAATTTAGTATATATATATATATATATATATATATATATTATATTATATTTAAACACATACACAACCCCAGTTCCAGAAAAGTTGGGACATTTTGTGAAATGCCGTAAAATCAAGAATATGTTATCTGTTCATTCACTTTAACTTTTATTTAATTGACTACAGTACAAAGAAAAAAAAATCCAATGTTTTCGGTGGCCAACTTTTAATTTTATTTTGTAAATATAACCAAATTTAGATTTTCATGGCTGCAACACACTCTAAAAACAGTTGGGACAGAGGCAAAATAAAAGTGAAAAAGTTATAGAATATCTAAATTAAACTGTTCTGAATAAGCAGGTGAAATGGAAATAGGTGAGGATGTCATGTTTGGGTATAAAAGGAGCATTTCAATCTTTGGAAGCAAAGTCAGATCATGTCTCATCACTTTGTGCCAAATTTCAAGTGTCAAAGAAATCAAAAATCACATTTCTTAATAGAAAATCACAAAGAATTTAGGTCTTTTGTTTTACTGTTGAATGCATTGAGATTTACTTACTTGCCAGGATCCGGGATCTGACTACAAACGGCTCTGAGTGACTGAAAGCTATTTCTGATGGAGTGAATATTGGCCATGCCCATAAACATCACCTCACAGTTAGGATAGTACTCTACAAACACAAATAAACCAGAAACCTGCCATCAGCCAACAAACAAACAATAATGTCCAACAACATCCAGAGATTGACTACACGAGTTCAGCAGCACTGACCTTCACACTCGCAGCCTCCTCCTTTGGCACGATTCGCCACGGCGGCGGTGTAAGAACGGGCGTCCAGAATCAGTAATTTTTGGGCTGCGGCGCTGGCGTCAGGAGTGGGACAACCCGTCAGAGATGAGTCTGAGGAAAAGAGAGGGTGGATGTGATTACAACAGATACTGACATATTGCAGAGGTGGAAATTAATAGTGGTTTGGGGCAAAAATGCTACCAACATTCAAGATAAAGAGGCAAAAAGGGAGCATTCCATCACTTGCTCAGTAATGGATCCTCTGTAGCGAATGGGTGCCGGCAGAATGAGAGTCCAAACAGCTGATAAAAACATCACAATAATCCAGAAGTAACCCACACCACTCCAGTCCAGTCCATCAGTTAACATCTTAAAAAGCCAAAAGCTGTGTGTTTGTAAGAAACAAATCCATCATTAAGACGTTTTCAACTTCAAACCATTGCTTCTGGCTAAAATCGATAACTAGATAAAAAAAGTTTGTCAAGAATAAGTTGGCTTGAGAAAGCTGGACCAGAAAGTTCGAAAAAGTTTTAAAAAAAGATCAAAAAGTTTAAAGAGTTTAAGAAGTTTTAAGAAAAAAAAGTTTTAAGTTTGATGGTTTTCAATCTGAAATAGTTTGAGGTTTAAAGTAATTTTAAAAGGTTAAAGTTTGAATGTTTTAAAGGCAATACAGTCTCTAGCATGATAAGTTGTTAACATGTTGCTAGCATGTTTTTAACATGATTAGCAAGTTGCTAGCATGTTTGTAGCACGATTATCAAGTTGTTAGCATGTTTCTAGCATGATTAACAGGTTTCTAGCATCTCTGTAGCATAATTAGCAAGTTGCTAACATGTTTCTAACATGATTAGCAAGTTGTTAGCATGTTATTAACATGTTAGCATGATTTGCACATTTGTAGCATGATTCTAACATGATTAGCAAGTTGCTAACATTTCTAGCATGATTAACAAGTTGCTAACATGTTTCTAACATGATTAGCAAGTTGCTAACATGTTTTTAACATGATTAGCAAGTTGCTAACATGTTTCTAACATAAGCATCATAATTAACAAATTGCTAGCATGTTTCTAGAATGATTAGCAAGTTGCTAGCATGTTTCTAGCATGATTAACAAGTTGCTAGCATGCTTCTAGCATGATTATCAAGTTGCTAACATGTTTCTAGCATGATTAGCAAGTTGCTAGTATGTTTCTAGCATGATAAGCAAGTTGCAAGCATGTTTCTAGAATGATTATCAAGTTGCTAGCATGTTTCTAGAATGATTAGCAAGTTGCTAGCATGTTTCTAGCATGATTATCAAGTTGCTAACATGTTTCTAGCATGATTAGTAAGCTGCTAGCATGTTTTTAACATGATTAGCAAGTTGCTAACATATTTCCAGCATGATTAGTATCATAATTAGCAAGTTGCTAGCATGTTTTTAACATGATTATCAAGTTGTTATGTTTCCAGCATGATTAGCATCATAATTAGCAAAATGCTACCATGTTTCTAGCATGATTAGCAAGTTGTTAGCATGTTTCTAGCATGATTAACATCATAATTAGCAAAATGCTAGCATGTTTCTAGCATTATTAACAAGTTGCTAGCATGATTCTGGGTGCTAGCAATAGACAGATAGATAGAGTTTGAATGACTTTAAATGGATTAGAAATACAGTACATAGAAGGGAAGTTTGATTGAGCCTATAGTACACTCGGTCAGATGAATTTGTTTCAGCTTTTGTCTTCTTAAGATGTTAACTGATGGACCGGAGTGGTGAGGATCATTATTGTGATGTTTTTATCAGTGTTTGGACTCTCATTCTGACGGCACCCATTCACCGCAGAGGATCCATTGGTGAGCAAATAATGGAATGACACATTTCTCCAAATCTGATGAAGAAACAAACTCATCCTAATCTTCTATGGCCTGTGGTTGAGCACATTTTCAGCAATTTTTCATTTTCAGTTTTGGGTGAACTGTCCCTTTAAATTTAAGCATTTGACAAAAAATGATACATTTAATAAGGAAAATGTACGTTTAAAATCTACTCATCATCAATACACCACATACACAGGCTGTCAAACAGACATAAAAGTATAGTGAACCGCTGGTTTGGCGCAGCTTCAGTCGTGATCCAATTATGATATTATGATGCTCTGCGGCATCCTGAATCGTGACATCTTCACAATACCAGCCCTACAACATACTGCAGAAATCAGTATCAGTGTGCCAGAGAGGAGGCGGAGGACGAGACTTGCGCCGCTTTAATGCGACGCAAGTGCAGTTATAATTCTTCAGTCTGTCCCGCTGGAAAATCAATGACGGCTGCATGCGGAGAAACTTCTGGCATTGATACTCCCCGCCATGACAGCCAATACACTTACAGCCATTAAGAGTTTACAGAGACGCCAGCCAAAACAGAGCCAAAGAGTTAAAGATGAGTCTCGACTCAGCAAAAAACAGACACGCCTGCATTCAGTGGAACACATTTAATTAATAAGAGTGATTGCATTAAGTAATGAAACGTAGGATAAATGATTATTGGATCAGAACAGAACCATCCTGCTCTGAATAATTTAATTAACTGCTTTTTCATGTTGAAGATAAGGGAGGTTTATTCATCCAAAACGCTACTGCGAGTGGTTGCGGGCCAAGTCAAAATACAAAGGTTATTTACAATAAATATAGTCATTTATTAAACCAATTTAATTTTCAGTTCTGGCTTTCAATGTTTCCTCGAAAACAATCATGATTTCTTTGATGCATAACATTCGCAATCATGCTCTTGTTACAAATCAAGTCTTATAATGTATTTACATATTATTTGCTTTTTTTTGAGAGGGCTGCATATTTTTAAAAAGAACCCTGGAAGGTAAATATAAATAATTGAATTTTTAATAATGAAATTGATGAGAAATGCTTGAATATACAACCATGTTGAATTTAAGGCCTCAAAAACGCAAGCCCAGAAAATACAATGCATTAAAATGCAAGCACTGTTGATGCATTTTTTTTTTTAAATTAGTGAATTAGTTTACTATTAGAAAAAATAATAATAATAAAATAAAACAAAACAAAACAAAACAACTATATACAGATATAGATTATTAATAAAAACTATTTTTTACATCGTAAAATAAGACTTTGGTCATATTGCTCACCCCTATCTTTAATGAGAAACATACAATTTACCATTAAAATACAAATAAATTAATCAATTCAGAAGAAAAACAGTGATTTTTGTTTGACTAAAAAGCAAAAATCCACTAAATATGACCTTTTAATTGCCTTGTTAATGCACTTTTTTCAATTAGTGAATTACTTCACTGTTTGAATTAATAGATACAGATACAGATCATTAATAAAATAACATTTCTTACACCATAAAATAAGACTTTGGTCATATTGTTCACCCTATCTTTAATGAAAAACATACAAATTACCATTAACAAAAATAAATAAAATAAAATAAAATAAGATGAAAAACAGTCCTGATGATTTTTGTTTGACTAAAGAGCAAAAATCCACTAAATATGCCATTTTAATTGCCTTGTTAATGCATTTTTTTTACAAAAATAACTTCATACAGATATAGATCATTACTAAAATTTAATAAAATTAACAAAATAAAATAAGACTTTGGTCATATTGCTACCCCTGCTTCCAAAGAAAAACACATAAATTACCAATAGCATACAAAAAAAAAAAAAAAAAAAAAAATCTGACAAAAATCTTTAAAAAACCCCAGTCCTGATCATTTTTGTTACAAAGCAAAAATCCAGTAAATATTGCCTTATCAAAACAGGAAGCTAAAATGTAAATTTCCCAGATCTCAGGTCAGTTACAGTAAACAAAGTCTTCTAGAAAAGTTTAATATATGTGATTCATCATATGACACTGAAGTCACATTGCTGCTGGTTGGGAAATCGTTGATTAGCAAGAATATCTGGTTTGGCTGTTCTGAGACATTGGAGATGATAACGTCATTGTAACCAGCCTGAAGGTCTTTAAAGGAATAGTTCACTTAAAAATGACAATTTGCTGTTAATTTACTCTCCCTCAGGCCATCCAAGATGTAGGTGAATTTTTTCTTGTCTGGAATAGTACAGAAGTTTTTTTTTAGCTGCATTGATACATAAAACGCATGTCAATGGCTACCGTCACTTTGAGATTCAAAAAAGCATAAACAGGCAAGACAGCTCCGGGTGATATTTTAAGGTCTTGTGAAGTGAAACGATCATAACCGAACTACTTACATCAATTATAACCTGTAATCCAAAGCCTCAGACAACAGGGAAATCTGATTCTTTTGCACAAACTGATTCTTTTGGACAGTTTGTTTCCATGAACAGGTTCAATTCACTAGTTCGTTTAGTAGGCTCATCGGCTTATCTGTCTTCAGTTCGAGTCAAACCGTTTCCTTATCACAGAATCAGATATAATCAGACAGTTCAGTCCGATTTGGTGAACTGGTTCAACTATTCACCTAAAAAGAACTGATTCAAAAGAATGATTCGTTCACAAACTGAACTATTTTCCTGAGGCTCTATATTGCAGGTAACAATGTTGTAAATAATTTTCGGTTTCTTGCACAGACTGATGGTTTCGCTTCATAAGACCTCAATACATCAACAGGAGTCACGGGTATTAATTTTGTTTTTCTCAATATGTTTTTTTGACTCTCAAAGTGACGGTAGCCAGGATGACAGTTTGAGCTCAACATACTGTTCGACTTCGACTTCATCACATCTACATCTCGGACGGCCTGAGAGTGAGCAAATCAACAGTGCATTTTTATGTTTAATGAACTAATGCATTAACACATTTCTGCAAACCAGCAGACAGTTTCATCCGCAAACGAAGCGTCTGACTGAGAGGATGTTGGCATCGGCCCTCGACTCATTAGACCGTAATTAGAGCACATTTACTCTTCAACTGCACAGAAAAACTCCAGCCAAATTCCCTCAGACAACAGCCTCTGAACTCATTTGCAGGCGCTTGTGGAGGTCAGTCTGCAGTCGAGTCGATGGCACCTCTGCCCGCCTGAGAGGAAGTGGCTGTAATTGAGTTTGTGCATTGGTGTTGCAGCGAGTTTTCCCACGGCAAACCCCACGATTCTTAGCAATCGGGTCGGCGCAAAAGACTTATCTGCCGTCCAACACCGTAATTGTCTCTAAACGGGTTTACGCTCTGCCTTTGTGGGAAAGAGCGAGGGTGAGAATGCTTTCTTAAACAGGAACTAATTATAAATGGCATTTCCACCCAGCATCTATGTAGTAATTATCTGAAGGATTCAATGGTTTAAAGCTGTGATTGGAAATTTCAGGATAAGGAGATGCATGGCTGAAATGTTCACCGATTCACGTTTGTACTTACGACTTTTAATGCATTTTTTAAAAATGCAAAAACCCATTTGTCACAAGTTCCTCACTAATATTACCCCAAATAACAACATTTATTACATACAATAAAGTAGCAAAATAAAATATCCAAAAAAAAAAGGCAAAACAAAATAATACATAAAAACCCAAAATAAAAGGCATTAAATGTAAAAAAAAAAAAAAGATATATATATATATATATATATATATATATATATAAAATAAAATTTGTATTATTTTTAATTTTGTATTATAGTAATTTTTATATTTATATATAATACAATGTTAATTATTTTAATTATAACATTTTAAATGATTGCCAAAAAAAAATAAATAAAAGGAAGTGTACATTTTTTATTTGATTACATTTTAAAAGATTACTTAAATTGTTAATGCTTTTATGCACTGATTTGATTACAACTGTTTTTGATCAATTTATATTAAACCATAAATCAAGAAAAGAAAAGATGTTAAAACAGGCCAAATAAAATTTCTGAAAAAATTAACTGGGTCCTCCTATTGTAAAATTTTATTAAAATATTACATTTTTAACGTTTCATAATTTCAATTTATTAGAAATGCTTTTTGACTATGAACAGAATCCAGAAAAATGTAAATGGAAAATTATGAATTTGGGAAAAATAAAACAGAAACTTGGAAAACTAAAAGAAATTTCATAGGGCCCTAAAATTGTTGTTTTTATTAAACGTTTTATGAATTACTGTTAAATTGTATAAAATGCATGATTTAAATTAATTAGACATGCTTTATAAAAACTCATTTTTAATTGAACCATTAAACAGAATTAAAACAGAATCCAGAAAAAAGGAAAAAATAAAACTGAACAAA
>JAHKKF010518157.1:0-31293 GCA_019740295.1 Labeo calbasu
ATAGGCTGTTTTGCATGCTTGGATGTTGTATCATATAACAATGCTTGGTTTATTTCATCATACTCCAGTATTGCTTGTCAGATAAAATCAACGCTCTTTGTTGAAAACCGTGCTTAAATGGTAACATTTGACAGTTGGGTTTAATTGGTCACAATTAGTTAATGCATTAGGTACTAACTTATGAAATAACACTGAACATTTCTTTACAGAATTTATTGGTCTAGGTTGTTGTTATCCATGCTCATTTGCAATGCAATAACTACTGCTAATTTACAAAAATTGAAATAATGTTAAAATATTTAGCATATGTAAAAATTGGCAGTTAAATTTTGTTGTTTAATTGGCAGTTAATTTGGTATTGAAATTTTGTTGTTCATTGTTAGCTCATGGTACCTTAAATGCTTTTATATTGAAACATTTAAAGTGTTACTGTTTAAGTGAAAGTTGGTGCGCTGCCCATGAGGCCATTAGCACTGACAGCATACACATTTATATTAAATTTAAATTGTGTTAACATGTGCATTATTTGTAACGAATAACAAATTGACAGAAAGATTCTGATAGTGCTTATATATGTTTTGATGCTACTTGGGGGGCCAAGCATCTTCTTCTGCTTGAGTCTGTGGCAGCCCATAAAACAGCTTGTAAGAAAGTTACAAAATTTGGCTCTCAGATAGAGGACAGTCTCAATATTAACCATAGCAGGTTTGGAGCCTCTAGCGCAACCAACAGCTCAAATTTTCACTCATGTTTATGAGTAAACTTCTGAACAGTAAACTTCAGAAGCAAAATTCTTTATTCCTTGCCTCGTGCTGAATGCACACCAAAATTTTAAATTCTACTGGCCAAATTTGTTTAAATTTTCAAATTTTAATAATTGAAAAACCTACTTTTTCAAACTCATTCGAGTCTTATTTTTGCCAAAATTGGCTTAGGTTATCTTCAGACCATGCTGGCACAAAGTTATGGAATTCAAGTTGATTAATCAAACAGTCCTTGAAAAACATGTGAACGAATTTAACAAAAAGCACACCAAGATGGGCATGAGGCGATATCTCTGCAACGTTTTAACATATTTAGACCAAATTTATTTTTTATTATGACAACCATGACTTGAGGTTACCTGCACAGTTTCGGCACAGTGGCACGTAGTGGTCAGGAAGTGTGAAAAATGGCTTTTGAATGGTTTGGCCAAAAATCACAAGACTGGTCTCTTTCGATGCAACATACAGAGTCAAATGATACCCAATTTCCCATGTCAGCCTTTGTGCTTCTTTAATTTTAATCTTACAGTCTTCATATATGTGTTCAAGTCAACATGAAATTTAAAGGGACCCTATCTTTATACACCTTTCTAGTGTTACTGTGCACACAATAATTACTCTTAGTAAATAATGAAGTAAAAAAAAATTATAGCAGTTTCACATTCTGGACACATTCTGGTCTGACTCCATTTCCAAGTCCGACCCTACATTTTTATGTTGTTGAATATCCTCTTTCACACATAAATATGTCATATAATGGGAGTTAAATTAGTTGTGTTAAAAACATTTGTCGTTATTCTGCTTAGTTGTGCTCATTTTTACAGATGATCACCACTGCTGACCCTGTGGGTAAATGGAAGGCAATGGCACGTCCATCTTTACCATCCTCATTGGACTCCACATTACCTGGGATATCTCGAGAAGTGCTGTCTGTGTCCATGGAACCAAAATATCAGTGTCAGCAGTGCAAAGAGATTCTTAGGAAACCTTTCCAAGCACAGTGCGGACATCGATTCTGTGTGTTCTGTTTCAAACAACTCACCAGGTACCCGGGGCAACCCTCTGCCTCTTGCTCTGCATTAATTGCCACCCTCTCCATGGACAGTCCCAATCCCTTTAATGTACCATTGCACTGTAGCTAGATGGAAAAATATCCCTCCTTTTGCTTGATATTGATCCACTCTTTCGCCTCTTAACCCAAAGGGTTCACCTTCAATCTGGATATACTATCTTCACTTACCTCTGTGGATATGTCCTAGGATATTTTCAGTCTTTGGTGAGCTTTACCTTGGTGTCAGTCATTTATTATATAGTCATAATTATATAATGCAACTAATGTTATGGTCCTAAACAAGTTATGTGCCTTTAAAAAAAAAAAAAAAAACTTTTATTACTCGGCTAAATTACAATTAATTTGCCCCGCACAAATTGCTGTGAGGATAATAAAAGATTAGGCTATTAGCTTACTCCTCACTGAAAATGTTTTTAAAAAGTAAAATAAATAAATAAAATAAAACAGGTCTATTCATTTATACAATGAATTATATACCTATAATTAAAATTATTAACACTGGAGTCATCAATGAAAATTTCATGCACCATTTTTCCCCTCATGTTTTTCACTGTACGGGCCACAAGAGAAATATTAAGGGAATAATTTAAGACGGTTATATACGATTATCAGCATATGTTGAAGTAGATTCATCTTTTGTCATCTGAGAGAGAATTTAACAGTTAATGCAGTGTTAAAAACAGTCATTTTCTGTATAGTGAATGAAGTGAAGACGTTCACCAGCATAACTGTTGCACAAAGTTTGCATGTTACTTGTGTGATATCCATTGGCTCGCCATCATGGTTTAAAACAGAAATATTTCCAATAATGCGATGTAACCCCCCCCCCCATATTTGTTCATGACTGAAACACCAATAAAAATTAGGCACTCTGTGGATGGCCCATGAAGGGTCCATGTGAGGCTAAGACTAGCTTGTTTTTTCTTCCATTAAACATTTTATCTCCCCCTTATGGTGAGCACAATTGCTATGAAAAGTTGTCAATACAGGCTTGTCTGTGTATTGATATGACAAATATAAGTGTTTAAAAAAAGTTAAAATCTGTATTCTAACAAGATATCTATAATTGTGTACTGTCCACCTAAAAATACAATACAAATTTAAATTTTAAGAAAAGTTTTAAATGTTATGTCATTTTCAGGTAAATATTGGCATCATATACAGTAGTCAACATTTGAAGTGGATCAAAAACGTTTATCAAAGTTGTCATAAGACAAGAATGGGTATTGTTTTGGTTGTTTTGGACAACATCAATGAAAGTTTTTGATCCACTTCAAATGTTGACTACTGTATGTGTTGATAACCATTTTATTGCCCTTACTTTAAAAAGTGTCTGTGGCAATAGTGATATGGGTACTTAAAAAACTTTAACCGTCATTTAATTTTTAATCAGATAAATGTCAGTATGCATGCAGCCATTGAAGCTTTTTATAATATGTTAGCCAGTATAGGATGTAGTCTAAAATGTGAAGATAAAATTTAGTGTAATGTGGTTTAGTAATGTGGGTAAATTGTTCTTAAATTCTTTCCAACATTTCTTGCAATACATTTATCCTTCCTCGTGTTTCACTTTTGTGTATTATTGCGCACATGCTGCTTTCACTTCAATCTTTCCATTATCAAAGCTCTACTTTCTTGTTGGCAATTAAGCTTAAAAGCTTTTTTTGAGTATACTTAATAAATAGCCCTCAGGTAAGAGAAGGCTGTATATTAATGCTTTCGCAAATTTGTTGTGTTTTAGTGAGCTGCCTTTTCGAATCTGCCTTGTTTTTGCCATACTTTTCTTTGAAGACTGCACTGTTAAAGATTACAAAATCTTTCCTTTTCATTAGCTCAGGGCCCATACCCTGCGAAGCCTGTCGTGCTGAGGGTATATTTGAAGAAGCAACATCTATACTCAATATTGCAGTGGTAAGTGCAATAGTTGATTCTCTTATCTTCGTTTATTATTTTGAAGCTGGTTTGAAACAACAATTTGTATTAATTAAAGCCCTATATAAAAGAGTGACTTGTTTTAACGTAATCTTGTAATTCTATTACTGTTTTTGTTTTCTGGTAACTCCTATTCAGTGTCTACATTCTTGGCACATGTACATGCACTGGTGTAATGTTTAGTAGTTACAGGAATACAGTTTCAAAAGGTATTGATTAATGAAGAAAATTCCATGGTCTTTGACCATCCCCCATAGGCATTTCCTGATAATGCAGCACGAAGAGAAATTGATAGCTTGCCTGCCAAATGCCCAAATGATGGATGTAGTTGGTCTGGAACACTGAAAGACTATGAGGTAAAAACATTGTTCTCCTGGCTTGTCATATCCGTCTTTAAATATTTCACATTTCTAAATGCCAGCTCTTATGATAACATTTTCTTTAAACATATTTAAGTCTAACCCAGCAGTTAAGCAGATAAGCTAAACTGTACTGTCAGTTTAAAAAATAACATCCGCCCACATCCGTGAGAATGAAAGTCAGCACTAAAAGATTGGGGTTGGGCGGAAAGTCCCAAGGCTGTCTGGAAAGTACCGGTGTTGCCGCACAGCTTTTGAAAATGGCTAGTTTTTTATAGTGCAGTATTTGTCTTTCAAAACTACGTTAAAAGCATAATAATCTCATTTTACCATTTTGTGTAGTGATAATGGAAATAATTTTGTTTATTTGTACATTTTAGGCTTGGAAGGCTTTTTTTTTTGCGTTGGTATTTCTGGTAAACTGTTTTCAGAATAAAAAATATAGATTTATTGAGTAGTTTAAGGAATTCAGACAGCTGGTGGTTATATAGTGTTATAATAGTATGTGATTGTGTAAGATGAGAGTAATGCATGAAGTTATTTATAACCTGTGAACCTAGAGATTTTTATTGCTATAACTCTTGCCAAGTTTCCATTCTGACTTTCAGTCTTGTTTCTAAATACCTGAAACCTTTTCAAGTTCAACTTTGTCTTGTGTGTGTTTTTTTTTTGTTTTGTTTTTTTTTTATTTTTTTTACTTATTAGCTGGTAAAAGTACCAGCATGATAGAATTCTTCCCTTGTGACTGTTTAGTGACTAAGTAACCTTAACCTTTACTAAGGCTATCATTGTTCTGAACCATTAACTATGTCTCTGAGTCAGTGTTGATTCATCTTAAGTAAGAAATTCCCTTAAAGTCTCTCAATGCTTTTGGAAATATTTATCTATAGATTAACTTGATGCTAATCTTTTTTGCTTTTTCTGAGTAACAGATAAGAACTAAAAATATAAAGAGGCAGTGAACTATAAACTATAAAACTTTATATTGGTTCCCTGTAATAGTTGTAGCTGTTGCATAAATGTTTATGTAAAACAAAGTAATAGAAAATAAAGCATATATATGCTATACAGCCATACGTTAACTTAAAGGATACATAAACTAAAAGGATTGACTAGTACCTTTAAATTTCTCCGAGTCAGTCAGAAATGCAAATTATCCCTCTAAGTAGTTTTACAATTTACCCTAATTCATACTACTTCTCAGGGATTTATGAAACTGTAAATTATCAAAAAAACTTGTGCATACACACTTGTTTTGTCTTGTGACTGTCTGTTCCACAAGGTTAGTATACGGTAGTCAGCATTTGAAGTGGATCAAAACCTTTCATCAAAGTTGTCCTAAAACCAAAACAATACCCATTCTTGTCTTAAGATTAATTTTGATTAACTTTTTTTGATCCACTTCAAATGTTGACTACTGTATACTTTCAGCCAGTGATGTCTTGTGACCATGTAGTAACTTAAAATCAGGAAATTCATCCCATCTCATGGGAATTAAAGTATGAATGACAGCTATGAAAAGCTATTCACATTCTCAAGATAATTGTGAATGGGGCACAATTTAAGAGTTGACTTATTCATAATACACTAACTGGTGGTATTTTTTCAGCTTTTAAGTTAAACATTTGCTGGTACTTCTTTTCTTCATTAGGGCCAACATGAAGGTCGTTGTGACTTTGAACGTGTAAAATGTGAAGCATGCCAAGCACTCATCTTGGTCAGTGAGAAAGATCGTCACAATGAGCGGGAATGCGAGGCCAGAACCCTGAACTGCAAATATTGCAAGGTCACATTTAACTTTAAAGACATTAAGGTAAGCCTATCCTTAAGTTTACTGATTGGTCTGTGGTTTGTGTACTTTTAATGTTTGCTGTGTCAACTAAAGTTGTGGAATATAATCGCAATATAATGCATAACGATGTTGATGTGAACAATTCTGCATTGATGCATAAAAATAAAAGAACTGATTTTTAAAAATGCTATTAAATATACTTGCATATATAGACTGTAAGGACCACCCGCTGGTCCAAAAAGCGAAGTCCAGTGCCCTGGTTGAAGGCATTCTGTGTGTTCGATCTTGTACTTGTGCTTCTGCAAAGTTCACATAAATTATCAGGATAGTTTCAATTTTAGTCTAGCTCCATGTTTAATCTGACTGCAATTTCAAGTGATCATTCAATTTAGAGTGTATTTCTAATCAAAAACTTATCATAAATATCAATGAATATTGAGAAAATGAGACATTGAGAAATATGTCTATAGATAGCTTGAATCTACTTTTAAATGAACCTATTCAAATTGAAAACAAATACTCTATGATTATGTAGTCCGTGAAGGTGCATTTCTCTCAAAAGGCTGTACTGTACTGTACTGTACTGCGGAGATGGCGAGTCAGCATCATCACTGTCTTCTTTGCAGCCAACATTGACTCAGAAAACACTAGTTTATTAATAAGTAATTAAAATATCTCTTAAAATATATTTTATTTTTTGTTATCAACACATTCATAGTCATTACTTTTGCCAGTGCTTTGCGGAAAGCTGAGTGCGCTTGAGCATGGAATAGGTGATAAAGATTTCTACATGAAAAGAAGGACATAATAAATGTTTATGTTCTGAGGAGGATTGCCGGCAATGGGATGGAGTAAAAATTTAGGAGTCCTAAAATTAGGACTGCCACGCCCATTATTTATCAGAGTTTCTCCTAAATCAGCAAGTTAGGGTCTACTTTTAGCCTTAGGATGTTTTGTGATTATGTACGCTGATGTATAACATTTTATTAGGTGCATTAGGTCTTAATAAAATAAACCTGTTGCCATCTGTGTCATTAATGTTAATCAAACAACAAAAGAAAAGAAGGAAGAAGGAATTACTCACTGATCTTGACTGAATAACTTTTGTAGTTTTAATAATAAATCAGTTTATATAGTATATAATTAATACACTAAGGACAATGCTGTCATTTTTACATTTGAATACTCAGTTTCTGCATTATTTGTTACTTGAATGCTTCTGTAAAATGAAAAAAATGAGCAAAATAGTTTGCTGTTGATGTATCATATCTTTGCTAATTCTCCCTCCTACACCACACTTTTCTGTCACAGGCCCATGATGAAATTTGTCAGAAATTTCCCATGCAATGTAAAGACTGTGGTAAAAAGAAAATCCCCAGAGAGAAGGTTGGTCTACTTTCTCAGCCATATATTATTTCTGTTTGACTTAGTGTTTTGCAGTAAGAGTTTAAACATTGTTGAATATATATACTGGCCTTGTTTAATTCATCTAAACATGTGTTGTCATAATCACGTGTTGATTTTTTTATTTATTTATTTATTTTTTTTTTTTCTCTGACTTTCCGCCCTTTTTTTTGCAGTTTCAAGAGCACATCAAATCCTGTGCAAAGTCCAAGTCGGCGTGCCAGTTCAGTGAGATTGGCTGCAGGGCACTGGTGTGTATTTGTTTCTCATGAATATAGTTCAAAATAGACATAAAAAATAGAGGCTGTGCAAGAGATTATTGTTCAAAGTAGATCTACTGCATATTTGCAGAGTAGAAGAACGCAAAGCACTTGTGAGTTGCTTGGTGAATTAGCTTCTTGAGAATTTAGTGTTACAGTGTTGGCTGGTAGAAAATATTTTATTTCATTTTTGGAATCATTTTGCAATTTTCTGTTAGGTTTTCTGCAATGCTTCAGAACTTTCAAAAGCCTTGAAATGATTTTGGCACAACACTTAGTCAGAACTACGGCATCTACTTCAGTCTTTCATTTTGAACTATGTCCCCACATTTGTTTAAAAAAGAACCAAACTATTTAAATAGTCTGGAGTGTGGGTTGGAGAAGTCTCAGACTCAGTGACATAGCTATGTGTTAAACGTATGCAGTACTGTAATATGTCTAGTTGCAAAGGTTGGTAAATCATTTGGGTAAATTTATAGACCAAAAAAAAAACCCAAATCTAAAAGTGGTAAAGAACTGATGTAATATCATAAGTTCACGCCTCTGTTCTTTACTGTTAAGATCACAGTAATTTAAATTAAAGTGTCACCTACCTCTAAAGTCTTCAAGGGAAAGAGCAGAATAGGGGGTGGCAGTAAGTTTAAAAAAAAAAAAAAACACACAATAAATGTAAATTATTGCAGTTGCATTGTCAGGATTAACAGTATTAATGAGATTAGGCAGCAGCAGATCAAGAGACAGTACAGAGCTGTTAAAATTCAGCTCCTCCTTTACTGTATGTAGAGAATCTGCAGTGATTTTACTTTATCATTCTTACACTACTTCCATACTAAAGCGTAATATTTGCTGAGTCTATACGAAATCACACTGAAGGATTAGAGCGTTTAGGTGTGATTTTATAGCCAGTCCTACAAAATGTTTCAGTGACACAGTTTCAAACACTATACAAACAATGATTTAGTGACAACTGCAAAACAACTTTTCAGTCAATATAGACATGTTTGAAGAATATAGCAAATGACACTTCACTAACCACTACCACTATCATTCAGTATTTTTAAGACAGATTTTTTGAATAAATAAATAAATACAATAAATATTATCCTTTAGAGTTTACAGTCATTCACTTATTCACTGTTACCTGCTTCTGTGCAACAAGATGAAACATAATGTTGACTCTTTTTGGTATAATGGCTAGCAGTGAATATTGTTTAGCTCATGCTGACTTTTCATTGAGATGTCACCTTTATGTGTGCTTAAAGCATCAACAACAAAGGACAAGCTCTGGACAAGCACATTCTTCTTCACTTATACTGCCATTCCAATCTGTGGATACATGCTTTAATCTGACAATTTGCACTGAAATAATATCAGACACTGTTGCTAAAAGTATTGCAAATTATAGTCCCTATCATAAGTGTTACTCACCTGTAGTGTCTTGCTCTTTTGGTAACCAAAGGACATTTTTCAACATAAATGAATAAGTTATTTTTACATCAAAGAAATGCTTTTACATATTTATTTTTTTTTTGCAAAGGTCGACAATGGTAAGCAGCAGGAGCATGAGCAGACCAGCGTGATGGAACATTTGCGTCTCATGCTGGCTGTGCTGTCCTCTGTGCGCCTGCGGGCTGAGGGGGGTGGAGAGTGGCAGGAAGATTCCGGACTGGGATTGTATCGTGGACCCGAAGACGCACCTCCAGCGGGGGCTCATGCTGCTGCCCATAATGCAGGAAGAGGAGGTGGTCCTGGTGTGCAGCAGAAAGTCACAGCATTGGAGAACATAGTGTGTGTGTTGAACAGGGAGGTAGAGCGCTCGGCCCTCACCCTGGAGGCACTATCCCGTCAACATCGGCTAGACCAGGAAAAGATAGAGAACTTATCAAACAAGGTACTATGCACCCTTTGCAGGAAATTATACACTAAAATAGTTCAGATAAAACGCTCGCTACGTTGGATTTATAGGAATTTTTTTTTCTTTCGGACAGCAGAGATGGTTTTGATGCTCTGCTGTGTGTCAGAGCATGATGCGAGGCTCTCACCTTGCAGGTAACACATTATGACGTATTGACCGCTCTTGTTTTATGATATGCTCGTGGAACATTTTACCTCAGGGGATAGTTTACACGAATTTGTCTGCCATCTTTTACTCTCCCCCATGTAGTTCCAAACCTTGTATGCTTTATTCTTTTGTGGAACACAACGAAGAAATTCTGTACACTGAAACAAAATAGTTTCCCGAAACCTTAACGCTACGTCATTCTTAAGTTACTTGTTAAGTTAATTGTACCTTATTCTTACTTTGTGATTCCCAAAACTTAGCTATACTTTACCACTTTTGATAGTTTCTAAATTCTTTATATCTCAGTCTATACAAATATAATTTTTATTTTGTAATACACCCAGTGTTGAATTAGGCTAACTTTAATGCAGTGTTTTAATGCAAAAAAAAAACACACAAAAAAAATTATTACACTGATGGTCGTTAGCTTTTATCCATTTGTCATGGCAAACTATTAAGCAGTAAAGGCTTAAGAGTCTCTTTGAAGGGAATGATTACTGTGGCAATGATACAGAGAATAGCTGTGCAAAATCAAAGACGGGTCCATCTGCGGAGCAATATAGGCTATTGTATATGTGTACTACAATAGGATGATGTTCACTGATCCAACTATTGTGCCATCAGCCTATTTCGTGGTGTGTTTTTTTTGTTTTGTTTTGTTTTTTTTTGGTTGCCATAGAGTATGAAATATGATATTGAAAAAATATGATGACATATGACGTACTGCCCTAAATAAAGGCACACTTTTTTTTTTTTTTTCCAGTATCAGTCTTTTTTTTATAGACTCTTGAACTTAGCAAATAGGACAATGCACACAGCCGTATAATGCCATCAGCCCATTTCATGATGGTGTTTCTCTGCTGCCACAGAGAATGCATTAAATTGGACATTAGGCCTTGATATTAGAGGTACTACCTAGAGGAAAACCAAATTTTAAGTAAATTGATCTCTATTAATTAATGTGCATCCATGCTGTCATTTTCTTCATAGTACGATGGCAGTGACGCACAACGGAAATAGGTTATAGTATACATAAAACTAGTAATTGTTATGCGTAAGCATGCAAAAAGAAAAAAATCCCATGCACATGGGAATGGTTTCTGTGTGCATGTAAAGTTTTTTTTTCTTAGGGGCTTTGCGTGTTGTCACTTTGAGAAAATCAATGAATAAACCCCTGAAAAAATACAATATTTACAGAGGACTGTACTATATACCAAATATAAAGCTGAAAATAAAAAAGCTCCTATGAAGAGTTTATGTTAAATATAGTCTGAAAACCTGCTAAGGTTTGGAAAATTGAGTCTGGAAAAGTATGGAATTTTCAGATGGAAAATGTGTAGGAACCTTGAAAATAAATCTTAAATATTTAAACTTCTATTCAAACTTTATCTAACTATTCAAAGATAAATGTGCAACAAATGTACCTAAAAGGTGCATATTAGTACCTTAGAATAGTAATATGTATCCTTAAGGTACTACTATGAACCTTTTACAGGTAAATAAGGTACAAAGATGTCGCTTTAAGTGTGCTGCCCTAGTTGCAAGCCCCTACAATTTTTGCACACTTTTACTGTAAGCGTTACATTGTGTTGTGTTACATTCGGGTGGGACACAGTTCTGTGCTTTCCATGGAAGACAGTAAGTCATACAGGTTTGGAACAACATGGGGGTGTGTGAATGACGACATCGTTTTTATTTTTGGGTAAACCATCCTTTTGATTCAATAATGATTCAAAGTCAGTTTGTATGAAAAAAGCTTTACCACAAAATAGTTGTAATATTTTCTTCCGTTCGGCTGTTATTTGTGAAACACGAACATGTGTTTTTCCTCCTCCTGCAGAAGAGCCTCTGCTGTCTCTGCCATGAGCCTTCATTCACATGGGATATAAAGTGGAGACCATTCAAGACTTTATCATAATTAATCAGTTGATCAAAATTAAGATGAAATGTTGACAGAAATTGTCCTTTGTTGGAATAGTTCAACCAGCAATGAAAATTTGTTGAGAATTTACTCACGTTTAGGCCTTCCAAGTTACAGATGAGTTTGATGAGTTTCAACGGCACAAATTTTGAGAAATTTAGCTTTACGTCACTTTGCAGTGAATGAGTGGCATCAAAATGAGAGTCCAGACAATTGATAAAATCTTAAAAATAATCCACAAGTAATCCAGTCGTTCATGTCTTGTGTTTATAAGAAACAAAAGACTAAGTGTAAGAAAACAAATTTAAAACCATTAAGACATGTCGATACCAGTGTTGCAAAGGATTGTGTAGATATGTCCTTTGAAAGTTAGTATGTCATTATTACATTATTACAACAACATTGCTGTTTGGCAGTTTCTTAACCATGTTTCTTGTCTGTGTTTGGTGGCTCTTGAAGGTACGACAGCTGGAACGAACTTTAACCATGCGAGATCTGCAGTTAGCAGAATCTGAGCAGTCTTTGCGGGAGCTGCAGTTTTGTACATATGATGGAGTTTTCATTTGGAAAATAGCAGACTTCTCTCGTCGCAGACAAGACGCAGTGGGGGGCCGGGCACCTGCTATGTTCTCACCTGGTAAGGTTAAGATCAGATTAAAGAACTGCTGCAGGTGAAATACAGTTTAAGTTCAATTGACAGCATTTAGTCGATTCTGTTTATTAATGTTTCTATTTTTTTTTCAATATAATAATATAATTGTGCATTTTTTTTCAACACTGTCTTCACATGCTGATGATTGAACTTAACTTGTGTTCTGGGAATGTGCTAGGTTTAATACAAGTTAGTCATACTTTGCTTTGGTAAATTGTAAGTACATCTTGTCTGGTTTCATTCTGAGGGCCTTGACCCTTTGTGCAACAATACCCCTGACTTGGAAATTTTTCAAGCTTACTGAATGCAAAGATTGTTAATATAGCAGACCTATCATGTTCCTACATTCATTTTCATTTTATGACATTTGGATCTTCCCTCTGTTTCCAGAACTGCTGACTTTCACTTTCGTAACGTCATTCAAGAGACATGTGGTCTCTGGCCAATCTGACATTTACTGAAAAACTTTCTGCTTACTGTCATCTGAAATATATACAATACCATTCAAAAGTTGGTGGATTTAAAGAAATACTTTAATTTAATTGAAAAAGATGCATCACAGTTTCCACAGAAATATTAAGCAGCACAGCAGTTTCAACATTAATAATAATATGAAATGTTACTTGAGCCCCAAATCAGGATATTAGAATCATTTCAGAAGGGTCTTGTGTAATATTTTACAATATTATATTATTATTAAAATATTATTGTAAATACTCACCGTTATTTTTCAGTGTGTGTTTGTATACACACACGCGGACGCTTGATAACTTGAAATGATATAATTATATCAATTAAATATTATAATGTATATAAATTAAATTAAAATTAAATTTGGTATAATTGATCTAATTTTTATTTTTAATTATATCATTATATTTAATTATATTTTTAGCCGTGTAAAAACTCCTTGTCCTTTATGTCAAGTTCAGTTAAATCTGTTAATTAAAACTTATTCTCAATCTGAGAGGCAGTTTTACATTTTTGGGAGGCTTTGAGTTGAGGAAAGATTTTTTTTCACATTCAGTGTTCAAAGCTGATTTTAGTAGCATATTAACATTTTAGTCACCTTTGGTAATATTATTTCCTTGAGTCCCAGTTAAATTTTGACCCTGATTTTACCTTCTTTTTTTTTCTTCTGTTCTCTAGCGTTTTACTCCAGTAAATATGGGTATAAGATGTGCCTGAGACTCTACCTGAATGGTGACGGCACGGGTCGTGGCACTCACCTGTCTCTGTTCTTTGTGGTCATGAGGGGGAAATATGATGCACTGCTGAAGTGGCCCTTTAGCCAGAAGGTAAATGATCTGATACTATTTTACTCTGTCTTTTGGGCTTTTACTTACTCTTTCCTTTCCATATTTTATTTACGAATGTGAGACCAACTAAAGCATTGCAGTATCACTTGTGTTGTTTGGATGCAAACTTTCATAGCAGGATGGAATGTTGTGGCTATTCTGTTGTAATCTATAGTTTATATAAAGATATTGCATTGAATATGACTTTTACAATGGACTGTATGCATGGTTACTTTCAGTCATTTCCGGTCAAACTCAGCTGTGCTATGAAAAGCGCCCTTTGGTCAGTTTCTCTACATAATTCATTCACAATCTGAAGAAAATTTTTGTTTGTATAAAAGGACCAAACGTCCACATATACTGTGTCAGGAATGACAAATGCGAGTGTAAATAATTACATGAGAGAATCTGCTAAATTGTTCTGCGAGTCATTGCCATGATTGACAGAGATAACTGTAGCGATGCATGGAATAAAACATCTGACAAGCTGATGGCAGAACAGACCTGTGCATTCAGTGATTCAGAGTAACAAAACTCCAGCAGCAACAAGTCTATTTAGCAGCTTCTACTGTTTTTTGTAGTATTTAATTGTTATACCATTAATAATTAACTTTATTTAATTTGTAGTTAACTAGTTAAGTATTTAAATAGATAACCCTTCTAGGTTGTTGGTGTCTGGGCTTATTCATTTATTTTTTGATGATGTTAAACTTTGTGACGTCCTGCACTTGCTATACTTAATACTTCAGTACAGTAAAAATACTACAAATTACTTATATATAAACTATTGTAAGTAATTTGTAGTACTTTTACTTTCACGTAATTTTTATCTTAAAAGTCTTTGATTTCTGCCAGAAGACACAAGTGAATTTCACTGCACAGCTGAAGAGTTGAGAAATAATAAAGGCTTTAAAATAATATAAGTGTTTAAAACATGTCATGACTGTGTAAGTTATTGATTATCAAGAATATGGTTACAATGTTGTTTACAAGATAGCATTGCTAGCTAGCTTACGTTAGCCTAAACAGTTAAGACCATTTTTAGTGTCAGCATTTAAATGTACAATTACGTGTCTGGGTAGTACTCTCCTGGGACTACCAGGTTTGGCATATAAAATTATATGTTGTTAAATAACATGAAGCTGTAAGTTAAGTAATCTTTATTTTTATTTATATATTTATTTTTTGTCTCGAGTCCATCTATGGCTGCATCCGAAAGCCTAGCTAGCTGACTTGCTGCCTCGCTGCCTTATCAGTCGATGACTTTGCTGGCAGCATTTTTGCACGAAGGCACCTCATGGAACTGATTTCGGACAGGCTTCTGAGGCAGTACCCTGTTGAAAAAAAAAACAAAACAATAGAAACCATCACAGAAATTGTTTCCACTACAAATTACAAACATTATAACCCATCAACTTTTAACCATTGAAACCATTAAAAAATGTTTCCCTGTAGTGTGTTTTGGGACATTTTCCATTAGGATTTAGTGGTTTTAACAAGCCACCAGTAGAAGGCGACCAGTTACCAGTAGAAAGCAACAGATACCATTAGTTTCCATTAAACCAGTACAATTTCCATTGTAACCAGTAAAACCATTACGAATTGTGTGATGGTTTCTGTTGTTTTCTTCAGCAGGGTGTAACGGTTTAATAATCTACAACAAAAGAGACCGTTTATGAGCTGGCTCATTTTTATGTGAAAGTTCAAAAGAACACTCTGTGCATATAGTCCATTAACTGTTAATAACTATTAAATTACAGAAAATTAATGTAGTGGAGTTTGTGAAAATACCTTAAGTAAGGCATAGTGTTCTGGGTTACCCTATTTTAAGGTGATGTTGCTACAGTGTATACAAATAAGCAGCAATATTATTTACTACATGTAATCAATGCAACCACATGTTCTATAGGGTTAATGCTTTTGTTTTATGGGTATTTCTAATTACGCTTAATTTACTGTTATTTTTCTAGCAAGTATGTGTAATATTTAACTATGTGATCTTAAAAATAAATGTTATGCCTGTTTCACTCCGCATGCATAAGCAGAGCGTAAGCAGTGCATATTTTTTGACGCCCATTTTAACAGGAAGTTGCTGTAATCGGTTTGGCGCCGAGTCTATTTTTGCTGTGCTGCTCATGCTGAATTAAAGCCACAGTGCATTGTTCTTGGTTAAAATAGACCTTAGAAAACAAACTTCACCATAAAATCAAACAAGTCAGGTGTTCTGTCTCACAATCACTATGTGACATTCAGCTCTGTGAAAAAATGAAATAAAATACACAAAATCTAGAGGTATATCTTAACTTTAAGATTAGTTTTATCATGTAAACAAAATGTATACAGTATATGCATATGAGTGCAGGATAGTAGGAGGGGAACATGGTCACATCACAGCAGAGTATGCTGCCCATCATAAGTCAAGACACATGACAGTGGTTGGAGGAGAACACCTGAAAAACATGACCAAGTGGATGATACTCATCTGTGTTTGCAGTACACAAGCTGTGGTTCAGCTGCACGCAACAAACGCTGTCAGTGTGAAAGCACAGTGCGTGTGTGCTGCTCCCGCTCTTGCTACAAACTCTACGCTCTACTACGCATCTAGTGTGATGTCCACTATAACAGAACGTGAGCTTGGCATTACATCAGTTTTAATTTTCTGTCACTCTCCTGTTCTTTCCTTCCAGGTGACATTGATGCTGTTGGACCAGAACAACAGAGAGCACATCATTGATGCCTTCAGGCCTGACGTGAGCTCCACATCCTTCCAGAGACCCATCAGTGAGATGAACATAGCCAGCGGTTGTCCTCTCTTCTGCCCCCTCGCCAAGCTGGCAGGCAAAAGCTCGTATCTGAGAGATGACACCATATTCATTAAAGCCATAGTCGACCTCACTGGCTTATAAAGCATTGCAATTATTCATAATAATAATTGATATTATTACTATTATTATTATATCTCAGCTGCGGAAGCCAAACAATTTAAATATGATATGATATAAATAATATTTATATATAATGTTATTATCATAATATTCTATTATTGATTTATATCGAGGAATATGAATTCAATGATAGTATTATGTGCATGTATGAAGTGGCAGACTACCACACCAATAATTGCACTATTTTGATATAACTCAGTAAATACAATATATATATATTTATTGTAATTATATTTATATAATACATATGTATAGTACACATTATATTTCAACTATACCTACTTTTATTGATGTAATACAGAAATATTACATATAAGTTTTAGGACCTGAAGCTTTGACTATCATATGCATACAGTACATGTAGCAGGATTTTCATTCTGTTAAAAGTGGGAAGACGTTAGCATGCAAACCCCATCTTTGAGCACATTTTTAGGGGCTTGAACAATTTAGTAATAAGTAATATATGTATAAATATATTATAAGTATAGTATAAATAGCTATATGTAAGTCACCAGTCTGTTTTTATCATACTAATCTGACTAGTTTAATAATAGAGAAGCTGTGTAAATCATTCAGCTCATAGAAATGAATCATTGTGCTGTTTGTTCTTATAGACAAGCTTGTGGATACAGCAGGCTACAATATTTAAAATTTCATTAAGAAAAAAAAGTCAGAAACCTTAGCAGGATTTTAAAAACATCTTGACTGACCAGATTCACTGTAGAACTGGCCTATTTGTAAACAACTTCTTGTGTCTGGTTCGTTTTGTTTGGGCTTGAGCATTAAATGGCTTCACGTGATATAGAAATGAAGACATTTAATTAGCTTCAAGCCATAATAAAAGGGACCAGCATACCAATAGGTCATTTTTTTTGGAATATTGGAAACCGTCATTTTGGTGGAAAGAAGAAAAAGAAAAGTGAGAGAAATAACCCACACAGAAGTAAAATAAATATGTAACGCTTTATATTAAATTCTTTATAGTACTCTTTTAATTTACTTATTTATATTTTATCTCTGATTTATGTAACTGATCAATCAAGTGGTATTTTTTGTATCCTTTAGATATTAATATACCTTTTATTTTATTAGCATGATTTTACAGTACTAGACTGCTATATAATGAATGCTTGTTTTCTTTTTCTCTTTTGTGTAAAAACAATATTATGCTAACAATATCTAGTTGTAACAATAAACAGCTTATGTGTTCGCTGAAGATGTATGTATATTTAATCCAGTCCTAGTCTTCAGTAAAAATACAAACAGTATATAAAAACGCTAAGAAATTGTCATTGCGTCTGGTAAAAGAAAAATAGTTTAATGGGTCAAACAAATTTTACACATTCCAAATACAAAATCTACTAATGACAAATAGCTGAAGGGCAGCAGGGAAAATCAGATGCACAAGCTCAAACAAATGTCACAAAGGGAATCAGGTCCAAAAGTCAGGTTAAAAACAAAACAACTGATGTTCTCGCATCTACAGATTTGAATGCTGCTCGCCATGATCCAAATCCCAACTAAAGGAGAGCAAACTGAAATCGCTTTATGCACAAATAAAATCTTAAGGAGCCAAAATGAAATGAACAAAAAGTCATTCGAATGAGTAACGTTACAGCCGAACTTCACATATGTAGATCATATATGTGCAGCATGGGGGAACATTTTAGTCACTTTTTCGTGATGTCTGAGGTTATAACAAATGAGCACCATTGTTGAATATTTAATGCTGGTAAACAATGTGAGCTTATGACACAGGAAGGTGTATTGCTGGAGGTGAGGGAAACATGCTTATGGATATGAAGTGGCAAAGCACCCTGATGCTGCATAGTATCTTAATGCTGTAAAGTCATAAAGCCCACCTACACAAACATGTAATGGAAAATGTAATGGTTGGTGTTGGACCTTTTTTTTTCTTCAGATTTTTGGTGGTTTTCATAAGCCAACCTACACGAATTCTCATGAAATATGTCATACTAGATGTACATATAAAATAAATATTCCACCATAACAGGTGCAGCACTCGTGCATTGTTAAAATCAAATGATTGTATAAAGCCAACAAATAAAAGTTCAACATAGAGACTCTGAGTTTCTTTGGAACTTTTACATTTCAATATAGTATGATCAACAGATTTCAATGATAAAGTCATAGATGGGGTAGCTCAGGAGTAAACATATGCATTGTCATTCTGTAATGATGTTAAATCAAACTGCTCCTCTACATAAAACTGGAACAGAGGAAAGAACACCAGTGACACAACTGTGTTGTAAATATGTAGCAAAATTTAGATTTTGTTAGCACTTCAAATACTCAACCATGTCCTTGTTCTGATCATCAGGTTGCTTGTTTAACATCTACTAAAAAAGGTGCCAACAACAAAAAAATGACAAAGTACAAACGTGCAGACATGCACAGGTGGCGCTTCATTCATTATGACGGGGTTAAATGAACTTTCAAACCGCACACGTGACACACATATATATCTGAATGTGACCTTAACATCTTTCTTCAAATTCTTGGTTCTTTGCTCTTGAAGTCACATAACCTGTTGATGTCGGTCTTCCATATTTTCATGTGCATCAGTGATCTTTCACAAATACAGCATACCAAGGAGCCCATTTTCTTTAGTTGTTTCTTCACCTTCACGGTACATCCTGCAAAAGGGCCACTAAGAGATATGTATCCTTGTTCTTCTCTTAAAGACCCATGTGGAATCCTCAGTTTCTTGACCTCACACAAGTCCCTCTGCTCATGGAGTGTCTTTCTGTGGTGCTTCTCTCTTGCGTTACGCCCGCCAGTGTCCAGGTCAGGGTTTACCATTCAGATTAGCACTTCTGCGGCCAAGCAAGGAGGAGAGCAGCTTGCGAGCCCGAGGGGGCCGCTGGGGTGCCTCAGCGAGGCGCACCATGCGTGGCGAGCGCCACACTTTAATGGTGGAGTCGTCGCTGGCAGACAGCAGCAGCTCCTGGTCTGCTGGGCTGAAGGCCACAGAGTTGACCACGTCATCATGTTTCAGGCGTGCCAGGCAGATGTTGTAGTGTCGGTCCCAGATGTAACCGTGCTTGTCCTCTGCACCGCTACACAGACATTTACACAAAAAGTAGACAATTAACACTTCAAGTGCAGTTATGACTTTTGATCTGTTCATCAAGTATTTTTTAAGATGAGTGCATAGCATGGATTTTACATTATTGTAAGCAGTCATTGCTAAGATTTAGTAGTATTAGTCTAAGACAGGGCAATTTACAATTAGCACCATATTCTTTTGTTCACTAACTAATACTGTGAATAAAGCCATGATTTTAAAATGCTTCCAAGTGTCCAAAAGTAGGTTAGTTTCACTGCCGTTCCTCGACTACTTGTATGCAAGATATATTTTCGATAGCATCTCAGCAGCAAAAACATGGATAAAATTAGGAAATTCATTTGTGTGAATCAATTATTCAAATGATCCATTTCAATGAATAAGTTCGATAAACAGAAATTTGTCATTTAAATATTGCTATATATTCATATATATATTCATTATATGCATGGCAAATGAAAACGTGTTGAAAAGCGAAAATCCACCCCGACCATGATCATTGAGAATGATTTACACCAAAAATTCTCTTGCAAATTATTGCAAAAATAATAGGGTGAAAATAAAATATACTACTTTTAAAAGCCATTTCAAAGCCAATAACATTGAGATTTAGCCTTTATCAAATATCATCAAAGTGTTATTATATAGTACCTAGCTGTAGTACTATGTTAGTATGTTGTCAACGAGCCATATCACATATGTGACCCTGGACCACAAAACCAGCCATAAGTAGCACAGGTATGTTTGTAGCAATAGCCAACAATACATTTTATAGGTCAAAATTATTGATTATTCTTTTATGCCAGAAATCATTGGGGTATTAAGTAAAGATCTTGTTCCATTAAGATATTTAGTAAATTATGTATTTTGTAAAATAAATAAATATATAAAAACTTAATTTCTGCATTGCTAAGAACTTCACTTGGACAACTTTAAAGGACACTTTCTCATTATTTTGATTTTTTTGCATCATCAGATTCCAGATTTTCAAATAGTTGCATCTCAGCCAAACTATGTCCTATCCTAACAAACCATACATCAATGAAAAGCTTATTTACTCTAGCTTTTTAGATGATGTATAAATCTCAATTTAAAAAAATGACCCTTATGACTGGTTGTGTGGTCAAATGTCACATATCACTATTATATAGCAGTGTGGATATGACTGTCTAAATTAAGAAAAAGTTTCAACGGAAAAAAAAATAAAAATAAAAATACCTTTTTCTTTCAGTATGCATTCATCATGTAAAAGCCTGAAGGTAATTGCAAGCTTACAATGATCTTAAAAGCTTAATAAGCCATGCAACCAACTGACAGTTAAGTAATTGTGAGCAATCAGCATTCAAAAGCTATGATGACTTTAATCTGCTAAAAACTATTCCCACAACATAAAAACCTGCTTTTCAAAAACATTTTCCTGATGCTGAACTCTTGCCATTTGCTTGTCAGTATAAAGTTCAAGACCAGTGTCGTATCAGCCAGTGAAAGAAAAACCCACTTTGTACATCTTTGCTCTGGTAAACCGCACATACTATACTCCAACTGGTAAACAGGCCAAAAAAAATCTGTTTACTACTGCAAATAAAATGTGCTATGTTGGGCTGTAAATTACCTTGCAACAAAGTCTCGGCTGACATCAAGGAAGATAAAGAAGCACTCATCGTTTGGTGTGAAGGCCCGGTGGGCTCGAAGGCTCCGGCGCTCCTCTCTAAGACTCTTCAGATCAATCACATGCAGGTCAATCTCCTCTGCGATGGGCGGAGGGGACATGGGGTCAGAGATCACACACCCTGTCGGCCACGCTCGACTGTTCACGTACAAGTACCTGTGAACAGACAAACACTGGATGACAGTTGCCATTTTAATTGATAATGCATTGATTTCAGCAGGGTTTTCATGAGTTGTTGTCCATGATTTTCCATGGCTATGTTATATAAAACACTGTAGAGATTAATTAAGTGGAAATGAAAAGACTGAAATATATAAACATTTTAAAAAAGGTACTGTATGTAATTTTTTGACTGTACTAAAGCATAAAAATACCATAATGTTTTCAGATATTTAGGAAACTTAGAGGGGCAGTGGGTAGGAGAAACAACTATCTCCAATATTTTGAATTTGGACTGCAATACCCATTTCAACTACTAGCTGTCAATATTAGATGCTGCACCTTTTAATAAAAAAAAAAGAATAACCTTTCTAAGCCTGCTTGCGCCCCCTGCAGGAATACTGTGTGACTTTGTACTCCATAGAAACACAGTAGCAACATCCTGCCAATCAGTTAAAAAAGTCAGTTAAAAGCTCATGTTTGTTAGTCATCTACTGCTGCACAACACACACCTATGGTCAGGTGACAGACCCATGCCAATGATGTGGCCATGTATGTCAATCACATGATCCAGCGAGTCAAAGAATTCATCTGTACTGCGCTCCTCTCCCAACACAGGCCCGCACGTCGTCATTTGATCAGGCATTATTCGCTTGATTCCTGAAACACACATAAACACAGGAATTTACCATTCAGGCATGTATGAAATTAGCAGGTTAAGTAATCATTCGTACAGCGTCCAATCAAGAGACATAAACGCATGTTCACCTATTTGGTGAGGCGAGTAGGTAAGGCTGCCGGTGGTGAAGAGTAGATAGGTCTTGTCCTCTCCTTCTCCAGGAGCTGAGGGAGACACCAGGTTTGGATCAGGAGCTTTTGTGCGTCTGCTCCCCATCAACCTGGCCACCTTTGTCTCCAACTCTCGATCACGAGCGGCTATGCTCTGACGACCCTAATGCCAGCAAATACAGAAAACACACACATAACTGACAACACTGACATACAATAACAGTTGTAGAGGTGTTGTTAAAGCATGGCTTACTGAAATTGTTAAATCTGTTGCTATATTTTTGATTGCTGTATATTTCAAAGCTGCATTTGCTGCCATTTTTTCAGAAGTTAAGCAAGTTTTTACATTTTAATTAAAGTGTGATTTTGGTCACACTTTATTTGGGAACCAATTCTTACTATTAACTATGACTTTTGCTCCTAATTTGCTGCTTATTATTAGTTAGCTGTAAAAGTAACTACAGAAAGGTAGTTGTTAAGTTTAGGAATGGGGTAGGACTAAGGGATCTCAAATATGTTCATACAAAATAAGGCATTATGTGCTTTATATGACCAAATAAACAGCTAATATGCATGCTAATAAACAACTAGTTAATAGTGAGATCTGGTCCCTCAACTAAAGTGTTATTTACATTTTTTCTGCACAGATGAACCATTTAGGTAATATTTAAGTCAATAGTGTTAATTTTAGATTTCCTCTTTTATAAATGGGTCACTCATGAATATTTGCTGCAATCTAGTCATGCGCATCCAAAAACACCATGCATAATACTTGATTTTATCGTTCAGTATATCCAGTCCAATGCTTTTGTTGCAAAAGAGCATTTTCAAAAAGCAAAGAAAACACTTCCCATTTCCCCAGGAGATCAATGTATTCTGCATCTTTGTAAGTATGAAAAACACTAATGGCCCGTTTTCACTGAGCAGTAAAGCTCAGTACAGTACAGTACAGTACAGTACGGTATGCAATTATTTCTGTTTCCATTGATGTTGTGAATGGTACCAAAATAGCGAACTGCACCACTTTTCTGATACCCTTCCAGTGGGGTACCTAGCACAGCAAAAGGTACCAAAAGGGTGGAGCTAAACTTACTGCAGAACGTTGATTGGTTGACTATAATTGCCACTTGTGCACGCTACAAGGGAATAAAGCATCCCCTTCACTCATTCCGCTATGCTGTTCATGTGTGTTGGGCTTATTTAAATTAGAGTGCTCAAACACCAAAAAATATTTTTCTAATTTTATATTTTCACACAGACAATAGCCATTTCTCACTTGGCACTTGTGAAACGTCATTGTCCAAAATCGACGATCGCTACTTTTCAGCATACACCACGCCTAGCAAGTAAGGCTCCTGTTGGCAGTGAAAGCGCAAGCTGGATCATAGTGGTCCATCCTGAAACGTACCGTACTGTACTGTTCTGACCTGTGCCGCTTTGTGGAAACAAGCCATAAAAGGGGACCAGTGTCCTTTTGTGTGTGAAATAACTATAACATAAAACTGAGTTTTGACCTCCAAAATCTTTTTACTGTCTCTTTTTATGGCACAAACTGGTGTTTTAGTTTTATTATGAACAGTGCTGTTACATTCAGAGACGGAATGTAAAATATTGCTAAATGTAAAGGCAATGCATTTTACTATCTAAAAATTCATGAAAATAACACTGTAGGTGAAGCACTTTCTATGGTGCTTACGTGTATAACGTGCTGAATCCCAGAAGGGTTAAATGAGGGTAAATGTGCTGACACTTTTTTTCCCCCTCGCTCCTCATTCTCCTCATCCTCATCATCTTCATCCTCCTCCTCTTCACTGTCCGTGTTTCCCAGATCAAAGAAGAGAGGCTGGTGCTGCTGTGTCCGCTGGGCTTGAGCTTGGGCTTGTGACTGAGCTTCATAGTCAAGAAGGAGGTCAGGAGAGTCATGTCGACGGCAGTGGGCCACCATCACTGTGCGGATAGTGCTGGCATTGATGTTCTGGATCTTAAAGAGACGTTTCACAACATTCACGTTTTCTGACTCAATGTTCTAAACGTGGAGAGAGGTAACACAGAGTGAGCAGTTAGGACAAAAATATCTAATAGCTACATAAATCCATAACCATTTAAAGTTTTGCTAGAAATATTTTGTGTTATTCGTATAACTTAATGTGACCAAATGTTCTTTAATGGAATGAAAAATATATTTCATGTCCAATAGGTTAATTATGGACTCCACACATCACTTTAAGACCTTAAAGAACTGGACCTGGAAGGCTTTGTTGAGCCAGAGAACAGAACAGGAGGTCATGTTGCCAATCCAGTGCAGGTTACCAGAGATGAGGTGAGTCTCATTCAGCCAGCAGCCAAACACATCATATGGCTTATTTCTCACACGGGAGAGAAGAGTGTAGTTCTCTACAAAAACAAAACAACAACATCAATCAGAAATGTATTTACAGTGGGTGTGTGCAATCTGTGTATGTAACAGCTGTCTCTACCCAAACTGATGACTGCAATCTCTCCAGAGGAGGAATGATGTGGGCCCAGGTAGACCCCTGACACCAGCAGGAGTGTGTCATCAGCATTAAATTGTGAGAACTGAGTGTAGCCCCAGTTAAACTGTCGCATGCTGGAGCTGTGAACCAAAGAGATGGTACCATCTGATCGCTCTGTGTCCCAAAGCTGTGAAAGCACATGAAGTGAATTCTATTAAATGAATAACAAAGCAAATAACGTCAATTTTTTTTTTTTTAAACATCAAGATTTTAGTTTACATGTTGTATATGCATATGGGGAATTGGAGTTTTGTTCAGGTGATTTTTTTTTTTTTTTTTTAGAAATGCAATCGGTATCACGTTGGTTTCATCTTGCTGTAAAATCCATTCATTTAACAAAGATATTTTAACAAATATCAAGTAAAATTGTTTCCTTGCACCCTCAAATGTGAACATCAAAACCATTATTTTCAAAATCTTTTTAAAAATACATATTTTTTAAAGTAAAAAGTATTTTCTAAAAGTATCATAACTTATGAATTTTCATAACTAAAACATCATACATTTTTTGGGTGTGGCACCACATGACATTTCATAATCTGAACTACCACTGCCTGTCACATGACGGTCAAATTATGTTGTTTTTGGACCCTCACATACAGTGATGCCAGCCTACAGAGATCCTCTCTATTATATCAACATCCTGTTTTTTTAATGCATGTTTATCACAGCACATAAGTGATTTAGTGGACAAAGGTTTGTCAAATATGAATCTTTTTTTAAACTAATAAATATTAAAAAAAGAGTTAGAATTTTACTTTTAATTTTAATTCTACTTTTTTTTTTAACAATATCAGAAATTAAGTCATTATATGTATAAAATACGGATGTCACAATACTCAATTTAATATCGAACCGTACGGTACAACATCTATGGTTCAATACGCACGTGTGAATAGCGGTTTTTCGATTTTGCATTTCAATAACTTCCTTGTTTTATTTCTCTCGGAATTTGCTGTATGTTTGCCCGCAATTTCACATGCTGAGATGAGGAAACACTCTTCCCTACAGCATTAATTAAATAAAAAAAAAAAGATGAGGAAATACTTCCCCGCTTATATTTGAAAAAGCAAAACACGCAGAGCATCTTCCATTCTAATGACATGCAATGATAAGCCTTTCTAAACCTGTTGTCCAACAAAAGAGTTATAAAAACAAAAGTTATAAAAAACATTATAACTTGTTTTTAATTCACAACATCAGCTGAGTGTTTGAAATAACTTCCTTATGTGATCTGATGTGGACTCTCATCACAGAATGACAATAAATTCTATACTCATATTCTACGTATGCCAATTAGCATTGCTTTATGAAAATACACGAGATGGCTTAAAAAACACAGATAAACCCTATATTATTGCAGACGAGTGTTTATTGTCCTTACATTTCATCATTCAAAACGTTTAACGTTATATCTTGTTTTTATTTAGTTACAGTAATAGCGATGCCTTTATCCATATTAGAGAAGCTGGAACGGAACGTGGATTTTTTTCTGGCGTCCAGTATAAATGAAACCCATTCTATTTTGCGTAAAAATCAAAAAAAAGCCTATCTCAAAAGAAAGATTAAGCAGACATATACTAAACCACGCTTTTTCCAGTGTATAGAGGTGGTTAAAGGTTGTTAAAAACCGAGGTACGTACTGAACCGTGGACTACCTGTATTGTTGCATCCCTAGTATGAAATGCATTTTTTAGTAATATATCTGGACAAAAAATTGTGTCATGTCATGTCATTGACTTGTCATGTCATACTTCTTGTTATATGCTTTAAAAAATTATTAAGTGCATAACCCATCATTTGTGCTAGAAACATTCAATTAATCAGTTAATTAATGAATGACATCATATTAGGTTGAAAATTTTCTGGAACAGCATTAGTGTTATGCAGTACTATGATATGTTGTGCCAACTATCGAGATGTTCTTTTTTTCTGCATATAACCATATAGATTGTATGTTATGACTGGCATAATTTGAAGAAAAAAAATTAAATGTTGTTTTTATCTTTTATCTGCAAGCAGTAGGCAGTCTTACTTTAACAGTACAGTCTTTAGAGCAGGAAGAGAAGCGATGTCCACGGTGAGAGAAGGCCAAATGCAAGACCTGATCATGATGTTCCTTCAGAGTCTGAACCTCCACGCTGGGGATGCAGTCATACAACCGCCTGAACTCCCTGTACCATGACCCAGCCGCTGCACACATGCAAGAAACGCATTATTACTTTCAAAAGGTGCAGGGAGTGCCACTACAGTGCGGCATTCACACATGACAAAGGGGGGAAAAGTGGCTAACTTTAGGCACTGTCACAGTTAGGCCACATGTACATATTTGTTTTGTAAAATAAAACTAAATTACTTCATGCCACAGATGTGAAGGTGTGTGCTTATATATTTTACACATGAATTCATTGCCTATGATTCAGTTTAAATAAAAGTTCAGCTCCAGCTGTAGTACCAGGGTGGCGAGGCACAGAACGCTGGATGCAGTAGTAGTTGTAGAAGAGCTCCTTCCAGAGGAACTCATCCCGCGACACAGCAAACCACTGACGGCAGGTGTACCCTGCGCTCAGCACTGCCTTATGAGGGAGATGCAAGAAGATTTCCAGCACCAGGCTGTCAGGCAAGCCAGGGCCACTTGCCATCCTGACATCCTGAAAAAACATAACATTACAATGACTGTCAGCAATTACATTAACAAAAGCCAACTCTGCCGTTGTTATATTAACAATGGCTAATGGCTATTTTGTGCTTCTTAACATTTGTTTATTAACTGGTAAAGAAACTTTTCTTTTGGACCTTATCTCTGATGATAACTGTGCTTTTGCTTACAGAAACCCAGCAAACACCAATTAAGCACTGTGAACTTAATCTGCTATCTCCTCCTGGTTTTTAATTTGATTCATTATTGTTTTTTTAAGATTTTGGTCTGTAAACTTTACTTTGTTATGGATGTCTTATTTGCTTTTTTTTTTTCAAAATTTATAAAGCAACCTTGGGTTTTAGAAAGGCACTATAAAAATACAAACCAAAACAACAATGCACAGAACAAAAGCCTGTTTGTGCTTTATGAAAACCAGATATCCGAGATGAAAACAAATGTTTAAACCTTCTGATCCTGCCAAACTTGCTTTTGCAGATTCCACTATTTCCTGGACACATGCGTCTAGACATCTTGTCTTATTCACCCAATGTAATGTGACAAATGTTTAGGTCATTTTCAGATATTAACAGGTAAATAACTGTTTACACTTGGCAGGTTTAGGTGGGTACTCTTGAGGGAGAACTACAATATTAATGTAGCAGGGACTAAAGATGGTTGTCTGCCAATTACTGTCACAAAATATGTCATCAAAGCTGTCCAATCAGGCTGTAACCTTATCTTTACGTCTTTGGTTTTGTATCTTTCTGTTTGGTCAGTTTAAAACAAAAATGACAGTGTGAATGCAAAACAAACCAGGATTAAATGTTTCAAGTGAACCCAAACTACAAGAGTGAACATGCCTTACACAGCACTCGGATCATCCTGGGATGAGATACTAATGAACTGTATAACCATGTATAATTTATTGTGCACCATGACACATAGATGGTCACCATGGTTAAACCAAGTTAAATAAAATTACCAATACAGTGGTTGCATTTGCTACTGAAAATGACTGTCTCCAACTTTTTGGGGTTATGTCTAACAGTACTTTATGTGTTAACTGCATGTTTCTCACTTGTAAAAGACTGGTTGTTACATAAAAAAGTTTCTTAATTAAACAGTATATTTAACAAGTTACTGTACCTATTAATCACTGTTGTTTCCTGTTGGAGGCACAGCAGTACAATGTTGTTTTTGGGTACTATTTAAAAAATCTACTAAATAGTGGCATTTATTGATGACTAGATAACAAATAATGAACTGTCTGCAAATCCATTCACTATAGTGGGTAAAAAGTGTGGCTCACCCCTCTCATTTCTCTACCCTAATTTAAGATCTGACAGCTGTAAATTATGACTGAGTAACACAGTCTCTCCTTATCCACCCAGATGTTTATTTTTAGAGGTATTTTTTTTTAGAGGTAAAAAGAGTAAACAGAAACTAGAAAAATAACTTATTTATAGCCATTACTAAAGTAGAATCTGTAGATTCTGTTTTTTTAATGATCTGAATCAACTGATCTAAGAGCATTTAACACATAAAAATAAATGAGTATGATATGCACACCCTTTCACTGCTGAATGCTGAAAGCTAAAACATATGACAACAAATTCTCAGGAAGCGTTTATTGTAGAAATTCTCATTAGTTTTGTTATAATAGATAGCTGACATGATGGCATAAATCTATATTGTTTTGTCTGTTTTTTTTTTTTATGAAAAAAATTATTTAGTTCATTTATGGAAAGTTTGATAATGAAAGATAAAATTAGGTATAAATAAATAACTATGTAATTTTAGTAAGCATGCAGTGATACACAAATTCTGGGTTACGCACACAACCAATGTTATTATTATTTTATTTAATTCTTGTTTTTTTTTACGTATTTATTTATTGTTAAATTTATGCCCTGGAACGTCCAAATCAGAGCAGATTTATAAAATGAGATATATTATGTTTTATTTTCTAGCAGTGCATCCATATACAAATTTGGTAACAGGTTTTGATGATTGTTTTTATGTTACGGCAGATATTGAACAACTAAACTGTCCTGCCTATTTTTAAACTAAATTCAACCTAAATTAAAGCTCCAGTCCAGTAATTTTCTTTATATAAGCGACCAAAAATAGGTATCGAAACATTATGATAAACGGGAAAAAGACACTTTTGTTCATCAATATATGCAACATCACAGAGAACAGTAATATACAGTCTTAAGTGCACATAATAAGCCTGATATAATATTGCTATTTTAATATTATTTTTTTTTGTTTGGAGCTAAAGCAGCTAATAACATAAGCTAAGCTCATTACCAAAGCTTAAGATAAACAAATATGGGCAAGCTTTATCGAAGTACATTACATTTTAAATACGTTTAATTAAATTTGACATTACCTGCCAAAGGCCACAACCTGTGGAGTACTTTGCAAGTTTATAGCTAAGGAAAAGATATCATCCTCGATTTGTTTCAGCTCCGGTTAAACGACTAGCACAATCCCTAGTCTACATGAATCGAACGTCGACGCGATACGTGTTGAATAGGCCAGGTCACAATAGTCGATCACAGAAAATGTTTACGTGTGGTGTGTCGTAGGATGTCTCGAGTGCAGTAGATTATTAGAGCACCCATTTGGATAAAACAAAGTCAGCTATGTTACTATGACTGATTATGAGAGGTAAGTCTAACCCTAAAATCATCTCTCTAACAGCCTAATTCTATTTCTGTTTAATTATTAGAAACAAAATTTTACTCTTTTAAATTATATTATGTACACAATTATAATTAAGGGGTACATACAATGAAAATGTAAACAAATTATTAAGATTATTATTTTTTTTATTGCAACATCTAATTTAATGGCTCATTCAGAACATGTATGGATAAGAAAACTGACACTGGTCATATCACTTTACATGAGCAGGATCTGTAATGAAGGTAATGAAGAAAAGCCCTTTACTTGTAATTCTTTTTGGATTGTTTAAGTCTTAAGAGATGCGTCATATTTATCAGAACCACACTACAGCTTTCTATATATTGTCCCTTGGTATAATGTCGTTTTCAGACTGCATCCAAAATATTCCAACATGAATCCAGTACACATTGTGTACATTTGTTTGTTTACTGTCAGGATTAAAACACCTACAGTATGCATGTTCTTAGCCAACAGTTTCATCTCTGTTCCTTTATTAAATGTGGATGCAGTAGTGCTAGTATTAGCACACAGTTGCTGAAGTGTTTAGTAATGTGAAATATTATTTATGTGTTCTTAGGGCTTTCTTATCTGGCTGAGAGGTTGGCTTCATGTCTTACATCCTCAAAAAGAGCCACAAACACAAGGTGACATGCTAACAGTAAGTAATATATGGACATTACTTTACAAAATAGTTAAACTGGATTCAGATTAGAGTTTACGTACTTTTAATTCTTCTTTCTTCTGCAGGACAGCAAGTTTGGTCAGTCTCAAGGGCAACTCTACCAAGTCACCCTTCCTCATTCAGTGTGGTTCCTATATAAGTTGCACTTTTTAAAACTCCGTTAGGAATTGAAACACTTATTATAAATCCACATTTCCAGTATTTTTTTATATACTGACAGCAATGATGAATTGCCTGTAAACTCTATAAAGGAGATGGGGAATTCTGATAACCTTTTCAGTAAATAAAGCATAATACAAAACTGAGTGGTCAATAAGAGACATACAAACAATGTTCTCATATGAACCTATAATAAACAAAAGATGTTTACCGTGGCTCTTGCTTTATTCTTATCTTTTTAGTTACAAACATTTTGAAGATGCACTACATGAAACAATATAAAGCTTAAAATGGAAATGGCAACCAGACTTCCTGTTATTAGTACATTCATTTGAAAATTAAACAGCTGTAATTACAAACCTGAGGTCTACTTCCAGTGTTATAGAAGCACATTAAAATGATAACAACTCTGTGCTG